>PVIW01002939.1:0-190762 GCA_004026585.1 Noctilio leporinus
CAACAGGTGGGATTGACTTTGGGGGGGATGGGTGGGTGGGGAGGGGGACAGAGGGGAGCAAAAAGGCGATGGATGTAATACAACAACAATTAAAAAAAAATGGAAAAAAAAAAAAAAGAGACAAAGAGCAGTTTATTACTCAGAGTAATGGGAGAAGCCAGAATGTCAGCATTTTTGGCCCTGGTTTCTCTAACCCCAATTCTCAGAGGGGCTATAAAAAGTGTCCCATGACACCTCCACACAATGGGTCGTGTTACAAGCAAGGAACCCTGAGCTGAGGGAACCCAAATCTCTTATAACAGGCATGCCTGCTTTCCACTCTCTGTCTTCTAAAGCTGCTCACTGCACAGGCAGACCTGAGGGGCGTCCGGGACAAAGGGCAGTCAGTGCCTCTCGCACAAGATTTTCAGGAATGCAAGAGACATGAGCTAAATTGAATGCCCCAAATTGTTTCCTTGCCTTCCAGCCTCCACCGGTGCTCCTGGGCTTCCCCTGATGTCAGTGCACTCACTTTCTCTGGTTTGTCCGTTTCTTTAGCCGGTTTATTTGCTTGCGTTGTTTTTTCTATCTCTTTATACCTGGTCTTCTGATATTTCCAAGTATCAACTTGGAGACTCATATCTCCTGCACTTATGGAGACTTGTCTTACATTTTTTTTGATTATTAGATGGTGTCCTATGGGACTTTTTTCCGTTTCCTGTGAATTTGTTTCTTTGCATTGTTCTGTCATTCACTTTGGAGGATTTTCCTCAACTTTCCAATTACCTATGGATCACAAGGGTATGTTTAAAAATGAGAGCTAAAACACTGGAATCCTTGACTATGGACAGGGCATGCCGCCTGGTAGCTGAACCACAGGGCGGTTGAAGGTGATGTGGCCTTTTCATTGGTGCCTTTCATCCCATTGTCAGTGTCAGTAGGTGCTTGTTCTTGCTTCTTCCAGTTTCTCCAGAAAACAATCTGTTGGTTTCCCACTGAAGAGATTATTTATGCCAGGTGTGGCTTTCTGGACATAAGGCAGCAAAGAGAGTTGGGGGCTACCAATTTCAGCAAATGTTTTCATCAAAGAGAAGAAATCAATACATTTGATCCACCGCTGCCTCTTGACCCTCATGTTCTCACAGTGGTACTACCCCCATCCCCAGCCTAGCAAGGGCTGGGCCTCAGCTTGGAGCTGGAGGCTCCTCTTACATTGTCAAGGAAAATACCTGCAAATTCACGGAGGCAACAGGATGTATGATTTGAACGCTCCCTGTGCTGTCTCAGACATGGCTGTTCTTACTGGGTCTGAGGGGGGAAATCCGACACAGGCCATCCTGAAGTAAGAACCTGGGGTCCTGGTGAACGTGAAACTTTTCTAAAGAAAATAACTGCTTTTCTTTTCCTTTTTCTTTTTATATAATTTGACCTTGGTTCCTTGATCTTCAAGATGGTGTAGGCCCTTCTTTCTAAAAATGTTTGTAAGCTCGTCACACTTTCTGGGCATCTGGTTCACATGCTTTGAAGCCCTCCTGCCTCTTGGTAAAACTCTTTAAATTAAGTTCAAAGTCACTGCTATGATGAGGCTTTTAAGAAAATCATCACCTGGTAAGCACATGCACTTGCGGAGCTAGAAAGCTCATAATCTCTTCTGCTAATGTGTCCTACTTACTCTGTCAGAATCTCAGTAGCTAGAGCAGGAGAATCAGTATTTCAAGAAAATGGCCGAAGTGATTCTAGTGACCTACTTACCACTTGACAGTACACTCTTGCCTCTTACGCCTAGTGCCTATGTTTGGAGCTCTGATGTGCTAAGTTATATGTCCCTGGTGCAAACTGCCTGCGCATTTGAATCTCTGCCAACCCACTGCCTGGCTGGACAAGACCTAAACCCCAGACCTCAACTTTGCATCACCACTCATCTTGGCTCCTCCACCTTGTTCTTCTCCACCTGGCTCTTCTCTGCCCCCACACTGGCCTCCTGGTCTCAGGCTGGCTCACTTGCCCTGCCAACACTCATCCTAGCCCCTCACCCACTACTCACCACCCAAGTTCAGAGGTTCTGCTCCACTCTGCCTGGACCAATCAGATCTGCCAGTGCCTCAAATCCTATGAATAGAAAAAGTGCTACTGGGTGTTGCAATATTTAGTCTAATAAAATTCAGACAACACCAAGGAGGAAAGGATGACCAGTCTGGTATTACAGGGAGGCATTGCACTGAAATAAATTTCAGCAGGACTTTCAATGGAGGAGTATTTTTGTATAGTTATGGAGGAGGGCCAAGTCAAACCTAGGAAGAGCTTAACCAAATGTCTCCTGCTATTACAATACAGGGACTTCTACTCTGGCTGGTCCTACTACTAACCAGCTATGTCCTCACTGACTTCCTACTCTAGTACAAGGACTGCATTTTTATGTATATAGATTTGTATAATTTACATACAGTATTTGAGACTTTTCAACAACCCTACGAGGGAGGCATAATTATTCCTATTTTAGAGATGAAGGCAGTGAGGCAAAGAGAATTGTTCTCTCAAGACCTCAAGACTCTGAAGTGTGGGAGGAAGGCTGGCAGCCCAGTCTGCTGATGGGTTTCTTCTCGAGGCTCCTGTGTGACCCTGTAACTGAAGGGTGCAGCCCCTTCCTCTGGGAGGAGCAGCCTCCTCTCTGTCTTCCCGGGGAGACGAGCAAATAAAACTCACATCAAATCACCTGGCTTGCCCCCAGCATCCCAGCATGTAGACCATCAAGCTCCCCCCTCATGGGTGTTCCTTGTTCTGGCGGGTAAAATGCAACTAATTGTGATACCAAAAATTCAGTGGCCAGGAGGGTTGTCTGACAGACAAGGTGGCATTGCAAGGCTGCAAGCCCTTTTCTTTCTACACCCTTTTTCATTCCCCATAGCTGCCTGAGGCATTTGTTCTGAGACGGAAAACATTCACAGTTCAGCCCCAGATCAGAATTACTTTGAACAACTTAAGCACTTTTAGAGTTAGGCAAACAAGAAACCATTTTAAAATATAGGAAACAACCACGCATTTGCACTTCGGGCTCCAATAGTCACCAGCATGCTGCCGTACTGCAGCCCATGAAATACATACTGCATGAAAATTGAAATTCGCAGAAAAGTTAAAGTAGGGGTTGCGTTTACAAGGATGCCTTTGTATAGGAAATCCAATAATTTGAAAACTTGAATCCTGGGTCATGCCCTACCACGTATGGACGTAACCTCTGTGCACCTTAATGTTCACCTGTGTAAATGCTGGGGAGGTCATAGTACGGTATTTCACACGTCCCAGGAGGCTGTCCTAAGAATCTGATGAGATACTAACTGTAAGCTGAGCGGTACTTGGAAAGGTCAGGCACCATCAGGGAGAGAAGCAGAGAGCTGAGGTGAGAAGAGAAGGGGGTCCATGTCCAGGAGCGGTGCTCCAGGTTGTTGGGGACCAGCCTTGATAAGCTTGGGAACCTCCTACCGTTGGTGCTGTTCTGGTTCCATATCTTGCACACACAGTATCGCCCCGAAGCCCTGCTAGTCCGTGAAACACCGCAGCTCCTGAGCGCATTTTAATTTCTGATCATTAGTTACAAGATTTTCTTGTTAATTTTGATTCGGCAGATTTTGCTGAGACAGCCCTATTTTTTTTTCCATTTTATTTTGGTAGCGCAGCCCAGATAGAGCCTATGCAGCCAGACAATAAATTCCAGTGGCTCACTTCCTTCCGGAGATGAAACATCTGAAACTCTGAAGGGGACACAGCCATGGGGGTAGAGCTAGGGAGGGGTCCTCTTCCCAGGCTTCTTTACAGGGGACCCTGGAGGAACTGTCAAGATTCTGGCCTCAGGACACCCACCTGCCAGTGGTGATTACATCAAGGATAACAAGTTCCTCAGAGCTCATAGGTGGGCAAATGGGTGGGTTGAGGGGGTTGTGGGTAGAACAACCCAGGACAACTCACAAAATCAGTTCCTGCTTTCTGCTGCTTTTATTAGATCATGCATTCATTTTAGATTTATCTAACCTGGAGGCACTAACAAAATTTTGCAACCTGCAAGATTGGTTTTGAGCCCTGTACCCTCCGCCTCGCCTTCCTTCCTGTGTCTAGTTGCTTACCATAGCCATTGGCATGAATAGCTTTCTTCTTCTCCTTGGTCTGCTAGGTAATCCCCTCTCAACCTTGTACCTAGAAAAGCAATGAGCTCATCATGCTAAAATGTTGTTCTGGTCAGTTGTAATAGCCTTCCCAGGGACCAGTGGTATTTTTAGACATTCTTAAGAAGAGGCCACACTCACAGAGGTTTCGATGTATTAACTCCATTGTCACATTGACCCTGTGAGGTAGGTGTACTGATTTTCCTCATTTTATACATGAAAAAACTGAGGCACAAAAGAGTTAAGCACCTTTTTGTAGTCACACTGTGTGTAGTATATGGTAGAGCTGGCATTTGGTCCCCAGTTCTAGACTCCATGCACTTTATGGATAAAACTTGACGTTGTCACAGGATATTGCTGGTGTAGCCTGATGCTATAGCTGGACAGCTCAAGCTCAGGCAGGGAGAGGGTCTGGGTTACAACTACAGCAGAGAGGAAGACACCTAACTTTTCGGCTGAAAGGAAGTCCTGTCTAATGGAATTCAATCTAGGGCAAGAAGCAGCAGCCTAGACAAGCCACCCACATCATGAAGGCTGGCATAGGGTAGAGGGGTGTCCTGGACCAACAGATAATCCCAGTCAAGAAACACTCAGCAGTGCAGGTGACAGGGACGACTGGCCAGCAGGCTAAGGGACCTGGGTTGGACCCCAAGCTGAAATGGGGTTGGGAGCAGGAGATAAGAGGAAATTCACACATTGTTGACCAGTCATGAGAAACCTCATGTTTTCAAGCTCAAACATTGTTGACTGATAATAAGTTAACTCGTGCTTGTATGTACATTAGCTTTTGCTATGAGGTTGCTGATCAACAATGTTTTAATGAATAGATGAATATAGTTTGCTATTCAAGTTAATTGGTGTTTGCACTGGCATTAGCTTTTGTATAAAATTGCCATTCAACAATGGGTTAATCCCAACCTCATACTATATACAAAAATTAACTCAAAATGAATCAATGACCTAAATATAAGAGCTAAAACCATAAAGCTCTTTAGAAGAAAGACCTAATAAAAACTCTTAGGTCTTTATGACCTAAGAGTCGGTAATGATTTCTTGGATACGGCACCAAAAACACATGTGACACAGAGAAAAAAATAGATAAATAGGACCTCCTCAGAATTAAAACTTCTGTACAGCCAAGGACTTTATCAAGAAAGTGAAAAGATAATGTACAGAATGGGAGAAAATATTTGCAAATCATATATCTAATAAGAGTCTAGTGTCCAGAATATATAAAGCATTCTTACAACTCAACAATAAAAGGATGAACAATCCAGTTTAAAAAACTAGATGAAGGAATTAAATAGACACTTTCCCAAAGAAGACATACAAGTGGCCAAGAAGCAGGTGAAAAAATGTTCAATATCATAAGTCATTAAAAATTTCTAATCAAAACCACAATGAGATACCCCTTAATACCCACTAGAATGGCTAGACGAAAAACAGAAAGCAAGTGTGGACAAGCATGTGGAGAAACTGAAACACTCATACATTGCTGGTGGGAATATAAATGGTTCAGCCATTGAGAAAACAGTTTGGTTTTCTCAAACTCTACAAAAAGTTAAGTGTAGAGTTTATCCTGCCATTCCACTTGTAGGTGTATCCCCAAAAGAAATGAAAACTACTCAAATACATGCGCATGCATATTTATAGCAGCACTATTCACAACGGCCAAAACATGGAAACAAATGTTCACCAGTGGAAGAATGGATGAACAAATTGTGGTCTACACATACAATAGGCTATTATTTGAACACAGAAAGAATAAAGTACTGATCCGTGCTAAAATGTGGATGAACCTTGAAAACATTGAGAGAAGCCCAGACACAAAAGGTCTCATATTATATGGTTCCAGTTCTATGAAATGTTCAGAATAGGTAAATCCACAGACAACAGACAGGTAGCTGCCAGGGTCTGGGGGAAGAAGAAAATTAAAAGTAACTGCTTAATGGGTGTGGGATTTCCTATGATGAAAATGTTTTGGAATAAGATAGAGGTAGCGGTTGTAGCACAATATGAAGGTGCTAAATGCCAATGAAGCGCTCACTGTAAAATGGTGAACTTTTTGTTCTGTGAATTTCACCTCCATGAAAAAATAAATAAATAAGGACCTTAGAGCAACCATGGCACCAGGCAGGGACCAAGGCAGGTTCTCCAGTGTTTGAACGGAGGTACAAAAAATGATGGAGGAAGCAAGCAGAGTACAAGGCGATCCAGCAGGGGAGATGGACAGGGACCTGGGATCTCCTTTTTCAGTGGGAAGTTAGCAGCAGCAAGAAGAGGCAGAAGTAACCATGGGACATGGGCCGCCACCTGTACTTTGAGTATTTCCGGCCTCCCTCCTTCAAGTTGTCTGATCCTGGGGGTTTAGACCAACGCATTTGCTGATAATAGTTCTCCAACAGGAAGGAACAAATGGGAGGGGTGGAGATGGAGGGGATGTTCTGTTGTTGTTTGGAAAATGAACCACACAGCTGGAGGTAAAGCTTTTGTTGCAGGCTGCCCTCTCCCACTCATGCCTCTGCAATCCTGACTTGGGTGTGAGGGAGCCAGGAAGGCTGACTATTCGCCCTCCGTGCTGTGCCCACCAGCGTGGGGTTTATGAGAAGTGGTTAGCAGTGTCAGAAACATGCTCGTCATGACGCAGAACAGGCCTCTACCCGGATGGAGAGCCATGCTCCTCGGTTGCCTGAGACCCAGCTGAGGAACTCGGGGGCTCCTGGGGGAACCCCAGCTGCTAGCATGAAACATGCATGGAGACCTCAGCTCAGACTGAGTGGAGCCTAGTTTAGGGGTCAGTGAGTTGAGGTCCTCCGACCTCCCTCTTCACCATCAGCTGCAAGCAGCAGGAAAGGAGAGCAATCTGTGAAAAGCAACAAGAGGTCTTTGACACTTCCACCGTGTTCCTACCGTACTTCCTTCATAGCTACACCTCCTCCTCTTTTCCCCCTATGCTACCTGTTGCCCACAAAGCTCTCCAGACCTGTCATCTTCCTCTCCACCCAAACTCCAGGGCCAAGTTCAGCTGCTTGCGGGGGTGAGACTCTGGCCACATCTTCCTGTGACTGCTTCCAGTCCCTCTGGCCCCTCGGTATTAGGCTCTGCCCTCTATTCCTACCTCTTGCCACCTGTCTGTATGGTGTCAAGCTTTCTTGATTGCCCACCCAGACACAGGCTCTTACTTCTAACAACCTAGGCTCTGTGCGTGCCTCTCTTGAAGGCTTGTTCTATTGTTTCCTGTTATGGTTATTTCTGGCCCTGTCCTAACCCGCCTTACTAGACTATATGGGTCTACCTCTGAATCACCTCATACCAGTGCAGGGCCTTGAACATGGGAGATGATATGTGTTTGTGGAAGGAAGAGAGGAAGGGAGGGAGGAAGGGAGGGAGGGGGGGGAATCTTCAGGGCACTGCTAAGCCGTCCAGGAATCCCTGTGCCACCAAGTGTGACTCATTATGCAGAAAGCCCACCTAAAGCATCTTGTGGAGATAGTGCAGGGAAGGAGGCTGAGCAGAGGCGCCAGGCCAGGACGCGGCCTCCCTGGGGCATGCCCTGCCTTCCACCATCTCAAGGGCCAAGTCTGGAAAGCGGAAGTAAAGGACACGTACAAAGCCCTTTTATCAGAGCTGAGATAGACTCAGATCTAGGCACACTGACGCCCTTGGGACACAAGCCAGGGGACCGGGAGAGAGCTAGGTGCGGGACGGGCAGGCAGCAGGAGTGTCAGGCACAGCCGCACTCCCCGTCATCTGCTATGTTGGCATGGGAATGCGGGAAGGACTGGTAGAGCAGCGGGCAGCACAGGGGCTTGCAGGATGCCGGGCCCCTGCCAGGTGAGCTGGGCCTCTTGACGGGGGTCCTTTCTTCACACAGGATACAGGGCAGAGGCTTATCTTTCTCATGAACTGAGCAACCCCAATAGAGCGGGGAAGGACAGGCCCTGACAGGCAGGTCCCACACATGGGGTCTGCCCCAAGCCCAGGGCCAGTTAACTCCTGACCTGGCGGAGCTGGAGCTGCCAACGTGCCTGGCTGGGTGTTAGGACGGGCCAGGCCTGTGCTGACAGGGCTTTCGGGGTTGCCCTCAGCCCCCACCCCACCAAGACCTCTCTTCCCTTGAGCCCTTAACTCCCACCCTGAATTCCAAGAAATAAGGCAGGAAAGGGGAGGAATGAACCGGCAAAGGAAGGAGGAGCAGAAGCATGGGAAAGTAGCAGGTGCAGATGTGGATTTATAGGGAACTGAGACTGTCTTCAAAAATTACAAGCACAACGCTGGGTTTGGGAAGCAGTCATGCCACACAGGGGCCCTAAGCCCCAGCTTTATCTTCCAGGGCAGTCAGCCTCTGCCCAGCTAGGAACAGTTCTATATGCGGGGGAGGAGGCAGGCTAAAACCTCCCCTGGAAGCCCAGGCGCACCATCCTCACCCCTGCCCCCCAGGCATTTCTCCCCCTCATTCATCCTGGAAAACCTCCCTGGGCTGCCCAAGCTGCCTTCCTTCCTCCCATCCCCCCACCAACCCCCATTAAAATATCCATTCTCTGTTTCCTGTGCGCAGCACCCTTAATATTAGGCCTGAAAACAATTTGCAATCAGTTGCACTAATTAATCTAATTGAATTTAATTTCCCTTTCTTGGTGTTAGGGGTGAGCGAACTCCATATGCTGACTTATGTAAAGCAATATGCAAATTTGTATCTTGAGCCCAGAGTTCTGCAAATGGTTTTGATTACAAAAAGGCTCTGCTGAGGCCCTCAGGAAACGCTCACCACTTCAGCTTCTGGCCTGACACCCGTCTTCCAGCTTCCTGGGCACGATATCCCCTTAAAGCACCACCTGTGACCGGGTCACTCTTGTTCCTGCCCTCAGCCCTTCTGTTGGGTCTCTCTAAGGGGCCTCTGGGAACCTGGATACTATGTTTTCTGCTTTAACTCTTCAGAACCTAGTTCCATCCCTTTGTTGTACTGTTGTTCCTTCTCCCTGATCCCCTCTTTAAGCTCAGGAATGGATCTTAACTTCTGCTGGGAAGTCTGGTGAGCTCCTCTTGGTGAGACATTCCAGTGTGACAAGGTGGTGGGTGGTGCTTTGCTGGCTGCCCAGACCCCCACAGCAGAGGGCAGTGGGGGGTCTTGGGTGGGGGCCCTGGCCATCATGCAGGGGTATCAAGCATGTGGCCGTGACTACTTCACTCCCATGCAGACAGGATGGTGTTACCCACAGTTGACAACGGAGCAGAGGGTCATGAGCCATGATTAGCACAACTGAGTCCCCAGGTCCCTGGTAGAGCCCTGTCCCCAAGGGGAGGCGTGAGAAGGGCAGCCGTTGGCACCAAGGTTAACTCTCACCGAAGGGCTTGTGCTCCTGGCGATTCTGCTCTGTTAAAACCCAATGTCCTAGTTTGGGATCTACTTCAAAGTAACCCAGGGTGGGCAGAGGAGTATCCCACTGAGTAGGGAAGGTGCAAGATTGGCCATAAGTTAAAAACTGAGGTTAAAGCTAGGTGATGATGGCTCATTGGGGCTTATTATACTTTTCCCTTTATTTCCATATTCGTTTGAAATTTTCCTCAAAAAAAAAAAAAAAAAAAAAACCCACATTTTTTTAAAGTCCTGGTTCTGAAGCTGGATCTAAGAGCTGGCGTTTTGCTTCCAGTTGAGTGGGAGCTTGGAGAGGGAATGAGGAATCCCGCAGGAGGCTTTGCTATTTGCTATGGCTCCTGCCCCGCCTAGACCAGTGAGCCCACAGCCCGCACCCTCCCCCGCCTCCAGGTCAGGGGAGACGGTAAAACTAAAACGGCAGATTCCTCACAGTAAACCCACAGTGGCATGGACCAGGGCGTGGAGGGCAGATCGGAGAAGAAAGAGGCTGAGGGCCGAAAACCTATTTCAGGGCTTGCAATGATTTTGCAAAATTAAAAAAAAAAAAAAAAAAAGGCTTGAATGAGGCCAGGGGTAGCCGCTGTGGTGAGGAGAGCACGAATAAGAAACAGCCCCAAGGACAACCCATGGCATTCACGGTCACCTGTACGCAAGAGGTGAGCAGGCAGGGGGCTTCGGAGCTTGCTCTGGCATGGCCTAGTGGGTGGCGGAGTCATCTGTTAGGATGGGGTTTCGGGTGGGGGCGGGGTAAGATGAGCAAATGTGTTTTGCTCGGACGGATTTCATTTCAGACACTATACGAATCCAAGCAGAGTTCCCCAAGGAGGTTGGGAGTTGAACCTGGAGTCCCAGGATGAGGCAAGAGCTGGGGAGAGAGTGGAACTCATAGGCATTGAAGTTGACAGGCCAGCACAGGAGGACAGTGAGCGCACCCTGGGAGAGAATCCTAGAGAATTCCAATGTCTGAGGGGCAGAAGGAGGGAACGGAGACAGCAAAGCCTGAGACAGGAAATAAAAGCACTTCAAGCAGGAGAAGGAGGATCGGAGATGAAATGGCGGCAGCCAGGAGAGGATGGGATTCCAGGAAGAGCATTTAATGATGCCAAGTACCGCCGGGAAGGTACATGGAACAGGGAGACCAGCTCTCGCACTCAGTCAGATGCGCCGGGTTCCCCCAGAAAGGTCACCATCCGCTGTGCGAGGGTTTGAAGAATTTGTGTGGATGCATATCCTGTGCACTCAAAAATTAGATAATACTTAAGAAACTACTTTTTTAAAGTCAAAGCAATTTTCAAGCCTAGGTCTGTTATGCATGAGATCCGTATTCTTCCCAAAATCCAATCTTCCCTCCAGTATATTAAATACACTTCAAACATTATTCAAAGGTCATCAAGAACAATGAAGAAGTCTCCAGTTTAGCTCTGATGGGAGGAAGGGTTTATTACAAAGAATAAATCCAGTTGAGGAAGTAGAGGGTAGAAGACAAGGAGTGCTGAATTGGGGACAGTTTAAGGACCCCCAGGTGCATTCGGCCCTCTATCCTTGACATAGGACTTCGCATTTCTGATTTTTTAAAAAATTGCACACATCACTCAACCAAAATGTGTTAAGGGTGTACTATGTGCCAGGTACATATCACAGGCGGTGAGAAGATTTTCCTTTTTTTTTTTTTGATTTGAGAGAGAAAGAGATGAAGGGGACTAGAGGAGGGAGACATCAATTTGTTGTTTTACTTCCATGCGTTCACTGGTTGGTTCTTGTGTGCCCTGACCAGGGATCAAGCCCACGACCTTGGCATATAGGAATGACATTCCAACCAGCCAAGCTACCCAGCCTGGGCCTGCTGGAGACAGGATTTTAAAAAACGATAAACACAGATCCCAGCGGTGGAGCTGTGGATGCCCCTTTGGGAATTAGGGAGTCTCCCTGGGGATTTTATCACAGGGGTGCCCAGATGTGAGCCTGCGTGGAGGTTAGACAGAGCTGAGCCCTAGCCCCTGATGTAGCCAGCCGCGGCTTCTCCCAGAAGACTGGCTGCCTCCCAGGGCCTCTTCAATGGAGGCTCTTATTTCCCAAGGGAGGCTCACTTGGCTCTGTGTTAGGAAGTGTGGTAGGACTTCAGAGGCAGCCAGATGAAGGCATCGAAATCCGTACCTGGCTTGTGTGCCGGTGGATACCTTCCTTTAGAGCTTCCTAAAGGCCCTTCGTTAAATTTTTTCACCGTTCTCTGCCCTTCTCCACGCTCTGTTGGTTCCCTTATCTCTTCTGGCTAGGAAGCAAAGTCTCCCTTTCAGACTGCTGTGCCCTGAGTGGGACGAGGGACGTTTCAGCCAGACCTGTGGGGCCACAGAGCGGGGCTCTCCTGCCAGAGTCTGAGTATTTGGATTCTTGTTCGGTCTGCTTTGAAGCCCTCCTTCTGGGGATGGCAGGGGATACCCAGCTCCTGTGCATTGAGAGAGATCAGACGGAGAAGAGCATATCGCTGGGTGCACATGGTACCAGGCTGGAGGAGCGCAGGGGTTGGTGGGGAGTGTTCTGACCTCGTTGGAGGAAATAAAAGCTGCAGCACCTCCCGGTCCCTACCCTAGACTTAAAAGTAGCCCTTCCCCCCACATAGGGACACTCACGCCACCCTCCTTACTTCTTCCAGAGCATGTTTCCCAATCCACACTTACCTTGTCTGCTTGTTCATTGTCTCCGAGGTTGGAATGTAAGCTCCAGGGAGGAACATCCTTGGCTGCCTTCTCTGCGCTACTGCAGACCCCCGAACACAATGCCTGACCCATGGCAGGTACTCGCTAAGTATTTGTAATCCTAGTGGTCGAATGAAACTCCAGTGCAGGGGTTGCCTCTTCTGGTAACCAGGGCGCGTGTCCTCAACATCCCTGCTGCAGAAGTCAGAGCTCATTCTCCACATCTTGGAACAAACCGAATACCCAGAAGTCACACAGTGGATTAGAGATGGAGCCCCCTCTCTCCCTCCCTCTGGCCCATTTAGCATCTTCTGCCTCCTGGTCTAGGCACCGGGTGTTCAACTGAGGTTGTTCTTTGGCAGGGACTCAGTTCTCAAAAGGATGCCCGTGCACCTTAGCAAGGGTGAGTGCTGCAGCAATCCAACAAAGCTACAGCGAGCAATTATTTCTTTCTTCCACAACATCTATCAGGACTCAAGCCCTGGCATTTATCTAGCAGCAAGTGATCATTATCTGGGGCCATGTTCTTCCCACTGACAGTATCTTCTAAATTAGGGTCAGCTATCTAGTGGTCTGTCCGCCACTGACTTCCTCCTGTGGGATAAATCACATTCAAACCAAGGCAGTGGGGGCCCTGAGGTGGGCGGTAGGGGGGCAGCAAGAAAGAATGTTACAGAAGGTGGTCGTACCATAGTTAAGCCAGAGAAGCAGGCCAGAGCTCTGATTCTCACAAGTGTTTGAGGAATGAATGTTGCGCAGAACACAAAGCCAGTACTAGGGAGAATCGTCATTTCCACTTGTGCAAACCTGCAAGCATAAGGGCTACAGGCCATCCAGTCAATGACCAGGGTGGTGAAGTTCTGGTTGTGAGGGAGGTGAAAGAAAAGGCTCCTGTGTCTCTTGCTATCTGCTGCTTGTCTTTCTACCACCAGAGCAGAATGTGGAATGGGTTTGAGTCAAGGGGTTCAGAATGGACTGTCAATGAAGTAGCCCTGGACCTGGCATCGGAAGACCTAGGTTCACATCCAGACGCACCAATTCCTGGTTCTGGACTTTCGACAAGTTAGACTCATTACCTATGCATGAACCAAAAGCAGCAACTGAAACAGGTTTTTGTAGACTCATGTTCACAATAGCCAAAAAGCAGAAACCATCCAAGTGTCCATCCATGGATGAATGGGTAAATCAAATATTACACATAATTATATATATATATATATATATATATATAATGGAATATTATTCAGCCTCAAAAAGGAAGGAAATTCTGGAACATGCTACAACATGGATGAACCTTGAGGCCATTATACTAAATAAACCAGACACAAAAGGACAAATGCTGTATGATTCCACTTATGTGAGGTACCTGAAATAGTCTAATCCAGAGACAGAAAGTAGAACCAGGGACCGAGGAGAGAGGGAAATGGAAGTTTGTTTAATGCATTCACAGTTTCTGTTTGGGAAGACGGAAGACTTCTGGAAGTGGATAGGGATGATGGTTATACAACATTGTGAATAAACAAAGTCATTGAATCATACCTACAATGATTAAAATACTAAATTTTTTGGTATGTATATTTTACTGCAATAAAAAAATTCTCAGGCAAAAATTCTTCACTTGAAGAAAGAAATGTTTTGCTACCAGAGTTCCTTGTACTAGCAACTCAGGATGATTATGTTTATTTTAAAATCATTAACTGTTCTTCAAAGAAGGGGCAACTCAAGACAGTCAAGGCGTGAAAAGAGAAGAGAAACAGGACAGTAATGTTAATGTAAGTCATGAAGAAGTGAGGATTTGATTTACAAAAACTCAGTTGTTATGCCGCCTTCTTCAGAGCCCACCTAATTGCCCATTGCAAACAACCCTGCATCAGAATTCAAAGAAGCTAAAAGAAAATGTGGTGGAATTTGACCACCGTTCCCTTTAAGTCACTCAGTGGTGAACATTTATGTCACGCATGTCTTGGGCTTTTAAGAGGCAATGTTCTCTGCTGATGATCCCTCCGGCTGTATGGATAATTGTAAAACAAACTCCATATTCCACTGACACCCTCTCTAATTACATCTCACCTTCATTAGGCTATTAAAGTGATCGATGACAGCAATTACGTTGAACCCCACTGAAAACTCTCTATCTGTGACGCACAGTGACGAGAAGATGAGTTATTTACCCGGAAGCCAAGAAGAACTTGGCTGCCTGGGCCAAGATGAGGAAGGAAACCCAGTGAGACCACTAGCAGCACAAGGATTCCTGGAGCAACGTCACGGGGCAGGGTGGCAGTGTACACAGCTGGCTCACTTTTCGACTGGTCTCACCAGATACCTAGGTGTGGAAAATGGAAACTATATTCAGGTGTTACAGAATTACTTAAAACAATTTGCAGATAGCCTGCAAAATTCTGCATTACTCCTAACTAGCCTATCTGCAGTCCAGTTGAAGGAACCACAGAAGTTGAACTTGGAAAAGGAAAAACACAGGAGCAGAGGGTGGCCATCTCTGGGCATTTCCAGATGAATTAGATTTGTTACATCTATATGGCCTGAGGAGAATGAAGTAATTAGTGCAGACAGCAGAATACCCTACTGGAAAGGGTTTAAATAACTAGGACATTTACTAATTTGTGTAACTAGAAGTCTAGAAGGTTAGTGGTCTTCTGGGCTGGTTGGTTCAGAGACTCAATGATACAACCTAGCTCTCAGGTTCTTCCCATTCCTCCACGCTGCCATCCAGTGTCGGTCTTAGCCTCAGTTGGTTATCCTACTGTGCTTAGGAAGACCATCTGTAGCAATAAGGGCTGCACACTCTCTTGCTCAAGTCCAGGAGGAATGCAGGACCTGACTCCCCATAATTCTCAGAAAAATGAAGGAAAGCTCTTAGAGCCCCCTAGCAAATGCTTGAATTTGGTGACACACTCACTTCTAAATGAATCACCATGCTACAGAAGATGGGATTGCTCCAGTTGGTTAAGACTAATTATGACCCAACCTGGAGCTGCTGTAGGTTGACTTCTCCTGGGGTTTCATGGGTTGGGGGTCAGGGGACAGTGGAAACATGAGCAAATAGTGACTCCTGTTGGGAAGAAAGGGGAATTGATATTTGGTAAGACCATCAACAATGCTCACCAGAGGGGGAAAATATGAACCAATAAAGTAAAAGCAGAGCTGACCTATAGAAGAGCTCCTAGCACTGGCAGATGGTAGGAGGGGTAAATAGGCTGTGGAAAGGTAGACCCTTTGCACAGCTGCCCCCTTCCACACCAATGGCAAATAGAATTCATCGTTCTACCACTGAGCCTGGACAGCATCAACATCCTCCTTAACTTGTTTGTCCAGGCAGTCACTAACAATAAATTAGACAACTCTCAAAAAGATCATTTCAGCCAGGGCTGCCCAAAGATGGAGCGGCACGCTGGACAGGTAGTGAGCTCTTGGTCACCGGCAGTGTCCAAGGATAGGCTACTTGGTCAGTGCACAGAGATCCTGTCATGAGGGAAGGCTGGGACCCAACTGTCCCTGAGAGTCTCAGGTTATAGATAGCTTGGGAGGAAGCTGGGCATGAGAGCAGACTTCAGTTAGCAGGGGGAGGAAGGGTTGGAGAGCCTTCTTTGCCTTTCCTCTGTGGTCCTGAACTTCAGATTCCTTACGTGGGATATCACTGCAGGTGTCAGTGGCTCTCCAGAGTGCCCAGGCTTGTCACAAAATATCAGTACCTTTGCCTGGGGTTTTGATTCATGCACACTCTTTCCTTTTAGCTTTCAATGTATAGTCCTCATTAAAACACACATAAGACTTATGGTCATTTCACAGATGCATGCCCCTCAGAGGCTGGTTGCCTAGCTCAAGATCATATAACTAAGGCTGAGACAGAACTTTGGGTCTCCTTTCCTCCTGCCCGGAACAATCCTCTGGAGGCACCAGGCTATGGGGCTGAGGCGCCCTCACCTGGGCATACACATGACAAAGAGACACAGAGATGGGTGCAGGAAGGGCCAAACAGGCCTCAGCACCTGAAGTGTCCTTATGACCTATTCAGAAGGCCTGCGTACCAGCCGCTCTGCTCTCTAATATTCAGAGACCCAGATTCTGGATCAGCAAATTAGGCCAGTGCTGTGCTGTAGAAGTTTCTGCAGTGATGGGAATGCTTCCCACCGACGTGAATACAGTAGCCATTAGCTGCATGTGGCCATGGAGCACTTGGAAGGTGGCTGATGGCTACCATCTTGGACAGCACAGCTCCAGCATTCTCCCTTCCCTACGGCCCAGCACTGACACCTCTGCAACCATCGACACAGTGGAACTTTGCACTGGGCAATGGCACTTGGAAAAACTTTCCTATATCCCTTGGCAAAACACACCAGGTATCCCTACATGCACCAGTCATCCTTCAGTAGCTGTGCTTCATTCTACAGGCGGGATATGAAAACAAAATTGAAAGAGTTGAAGCAGAAAGACTATTGATTTTTAATCCTTTTTTATCATCTAAGACTTTCAAGGTATATTCCTCACATCATTCCATTCCTCTCTTGGGAATAGGGAGAAACTGACCCGTAAGGCCTGGATAGCATCAAGTGATGTGAATCAAACACACCTTAATAAAAAAAAAAAAACTCTCCAGTCAACATCACTTTTTCTCAGCAAAGGGTTTCTCGATCTTTACTGTTATTTTCCTTGGGGTTCTTGACAGGAAAGGATTTTAAAAAATAGATTAAGCCCCTGGCTGGTGGTTCAGTGGATAGGTGCCAGCCTGTGAACCCAAAGGTCACTGGTTTGATTCCCAGTTACGGCACGTAACCAGGTTGCAAGCCAGGTCTCTAGCCAAGTCCATAGCTGGAGGCAAGTGAAAGGCAACCGTACAGTGATATTTCTCTCTCTCTCTCTCTCTGCCTCTCTCCCTGACTTTCTCTCTAAAAAATAATGAATAAAATCTTTAAAAAAATAAATGAAAGTTGATGAAGCCATTCATTCATTAACCAGTGCTTTCATTTCTAGATCCTCATTCTTTTAAGTTGTTTTCTCATCACATAAGAGAACTGTGGCACATCTGAGCTAGAAGACAGCTTAGGGGAACCCCAGTCCATAAAATTAATGAGGATGAAACAGTTACTGCTTATCCAAGCCTGTGCAACTATCGGACTGTATTCTCTACACCAGACTTACATTATCACCATAACCCTATGGGGAACGTAGAATTCTCCCCAGTTTACAGATTGGTAAGTAGCTGAGCTAGAATTTATGCCAAGGCCTATCTGGCTCCAAGACCCGGACTCTTCCTCTGTGCTCTAAGCTGTCAATTATTTCATAGACAAGGAAGCAGAGGTGAAGAGAGCTATAATAGCCATAGCAGTCAGCACTCGACCTCATGTCTTTTTGTTTCATTCAGTTCTTTTGACCTCAGATTTATAATCCCACACCCTGCTTGCCCATAGCACCCACCCTTGCTCTTTAGCAATACCCGTTTCCTTTCCCAGAAAGAACCATCAAAATACCTACACTTGCCACTCAAACCCCTTCACCATTTGGTGCCAACCTGTCTTGCACCCCCACCCCCACCCCCACTCAGTCAACGAAGGTGTCTGGTCAAGCCCAAAGTCTACTGCAGTTTCAAATTGAGGCTTTGGGCCTTTTTTCTTGCTGTGATAATAAGATATATAAAAACAAATTACATAACTGTACACTGACAAAGATGGTTTGGCATTAAACAGAAGGTGTTTACATTACAGTGAAATCTGACAAGTGAAAACACTGTGCATGGTCAGTCAGAAGAGAAATGTTAAGAAGAAAGTATTTCTATCGTGTAGATTTTGAGAAAGCTGGTAAAAGTGAGCGAGGTGCCCATGACATGGGAGCATTTGGCTTCCCCAATGGGAAAACATGAAGGAGGATGGATTCTATCTCCCTGAGGCCCCCTGGGCATACACAGCTTTGAGCAAAACCAGAAACCGCTGAACCGGGCCCCATATGATAATAACAAAAATAATGATGATGCAGGTTAATGAAGCTTTGCATTAATTTATAAGTTAAAGTTTTCAGCACTTGCCAGCTCCTCCTTGAAGCAGTCCCTGAGGGTACCTGGGAGGGTAAAATCCACAAGGACTTGCAGTCAGAAACCAGTAGTTTAAAGAGACTTCCGTGTGTCCGTCTGTAAAATGGGGTGGATTCTATCCACTGTAGGGAGCTGTGCTGGGCACCATCTGAGCGGGTAGCGTTTCCACTTGTCCATCTCCCTGATGCTGCTTTGGCTTTGTCCAAGCCAGGGGACGGCAGCTTTACAGTGACCGCTTGCAGAAGACGGGTCCACCTTCGCTCTGCTTGGACTTGCTGACCCACCAGCCTCTTCCTTAACATGGATCAAAGTGATCTGCAGCAATCTGGCCACACGGTGGCAGGAGCGGAGAGGCAGGGGCCTGCCAGCTCCCCCAGGAATCCTGCTGTGCTTGTGGATTCTGTGGAAGCAGGATATTAGGCCTGACAGTAATGACAGCAATAGCCACACATGCCCTGGGGGCTCCCCTTACTTTGGCAACCATCCCTTGGACATTTCCAGATCCCCATCAACACACAAGGCAATTACTATTTCCATAGAAGATTATTGTCACCAAATGCTCTTCAAACTGTTTGGTTCAACCAAACGTGGGGGTGGAAACGGTCGTGGAATGATCTCAGCTTTTACTGTTATACTTGAAACCCTCACTCTGAAATCTGTCCTCCGGGGCCTCATAGGTTGATCTGATTTGCTTTTTAAGTTTCTATTTCAGAATCATGTGAAACAGCTAAACACGGTGGCTTTCAAACTTTTTCAGCAACAAAACAGTTTTCTTCCCCCAAATTAAATGTCATCTGGAGCTTCTGTGTTTATTCTATAATTTCTAATTTGTAAAATTTAATTTTGCAAACTCTGTCCATGATAGTAATGAGATTATTTTGATTAACAAATGAGATTAAATTGGGAACAATTAATGGCAGTCATATTCTTGATATCAGCTTCTGCGTCTGATTTATATCTGTATCTTATTTTGGTTGTTTTGTATTAATGACACATTATAACAAATACTTCAACACTGCTCTGAGTACTTCAAACATTTTAACTCATTTAAGCCTCAGAACAGGTAAATATTATCATTCCCAGGTACGGAAATAGAGGCCCAGAAACCTGGATAATGATTAGAGCATTGTCCAACACACCAAGGTTACAGGTTCAATTCCCAGTCAGGGCACATACAAGAATCGCCCAATCAACACATAAATAAGTGGAACAACAAATCAGTGTTTCTTTCTCCCTCTGTCTCTGTCTCTCTCTGTCTCCCTCCCAATTAAAAAAGAAACAATGAACCTGGACAACTGGCCCAAGATCACACAGCTAGGTAATGGCCAGAGCTGGGGTTCAAACCAAGGTAGACTAGCTCCCCAGCCCTTTATTGGAATAACTGTTTTCTTGGGCTGCTCCCACCAAAAAGCCCAATGTGTGTGTGTGTGTGTGTGTGTGTGTGTGTATACATATACATATATATATATATATATATATATATATAACTTTTTAATCGACTGGCCTGCTAACCCAGGCTATTCTATAATTAAACTAGGAGGGCAAAATAAGTTTTATTCCATGTTCTAATGCTTAAAGCACCCCCATTAGGATTCAGGGAACAGTTTGAAAATTCCTGACCTAGAGCACAAGGGGCATATTGAAGGGACAATCTGTCTGTCAACACACAGGTGTAGAGGACCCTCAGGGTATAGTAGAGACAAAAGACACTGGCTGGCATTTCACCAAGTGGAACTCTCTTGTCTCTGGTACTACCAACATTCCCTATTACAAATCTTCCAGCTGGTAAACAGAATGATACCACTGACATTTAATTGAAATGTCAGCACATTTAGAAAGAGCCCTGATGAAACTGCCAAGTTAAAGTTATCACTGATGACTTAAGCTAAATGGAAACAGAAAATCACCACTAACACCCACCCCTGACATGTAGGCGCATACACACACACACACACACACACACACATACACACACACACACACTGTAATATCAGATGGAGAGAAAGCAGGGCACTTCAGCTGCCCGAGAAAAATTTACAGATACTTTTCAAATGGAATTTTATTCTAGCTATGAGAAGCTGTGGGGCAACTGGAAAAACTTGTGAAAGTAATCAGGTCTGAGACAGGCCAATGCCCATGTAAATCAACCCAACAAGCATACATTGATTAAATTGCCTTTGGATAGTAACACTATCCTATATTTATTTGCGTAGCTTGCAGTGTGTAGAGGCCATGGTAGGTGGCAAAAACGGCCCCCAATCCTGCACCACGCCCTGCACCCTCGTCTTATGCAATGCTCCCTAACTCAGATGGCTTAACCGTGTGATTTCCTTTGGTTATGGGATGTTAAAAGATGTGACATGGGCAGAAGCCTGAAAAGCACTTGCAGGTTTTCACTCATTGTTGTTCTAGACCACTGCCCTTAGAAGAATATGACCATGAATAGAACCAAGGCATCCTAACTGGCCCAGGGCCACCCTGGACCAGCAGTAGCTAACCAACTTCCAGGAGCATGAGTGACCCCGGCCCCTGTCGGCGGAGCGGTCCAGGTGACATGCAGCTGGCTGACCACAGTCCCATTAGCAGGCAGTCAGGAGCAGCTGGACCCAGATTCACCTGGAACCCAGAGACCCATGAGCTAATTCAGCGTTTACCGCTTGGAGCTCCTGTGGTTTTGATCATTTGGTTAGGCATCACTGATAGGGTGAGAGCTACCTGATGCAGAGATGTGCCTTCCAAGACCTCCTGTGCCCCCGCCTTGGGAAGGAATATGCAACAGGGGTGACAGCCCCCATTTTATAGTATTTTATAGATGAGAACACCGTGGTTCATACAGGTTAAGTAGATTGTCTTTATTTCCACAGCTACCTTTGCAAGGCCTCTGCTCATGCTGAAGTCACGCAGCCTCTCCGAAATACTTAGCCGACAGCATTAGCCTAGAGGCCGAATCCATTTTTTTCTTTTAGATCAAAGAGAGTTTTTACAAGTTGAAAGCACAGAGGGAGGGCAGATGTTTTAGAAGTTCTTGGGCCTGAAAGGCAGACACGCCGGCACAAGTGTTTGGCTTTCCAGACCTCTCTCCCTCTCTCACGCCGGGACACCGCTCTCCCTCCCTGGGTTCCACTCTGCTTTGAAGAGATACACGATTCGGTCCATGTCAGATGTGTGTTTCTCTCGCCACCTCTCTCTGACTGATTCCACTCACAGGCATTCTTCCAGTGCTTCACAGAAATCCCTGCCAGGCAGGAAAACCACTGGGAAGTTAGGAAGAAATGATCAAAAATAATTTTTTTGACCTTGCAACACTCACCTGAAAAATCTACTCTAGCTCCCAGCTTCCCCAACGAAAGCTCACACTCAAGCAGGGTGCTGTATAATCTGGACAGACCTACAATTTGAGTATCCCCACCCCTTCCACCCCTCCCCTCTCCAAATGTCTCTGTTTCAGAATCAGAAATGTCCTGCTCTTTCTGGGTCCGTGGCCCAAGCCCACACAGCTAGGGAATGGCGGAGCTGGGGCTCCACCCAGGCACTCCACTCCCTACTCCACGAGCTACGACTCTGTGCATTGTGAACTTTCGCCTGTACTCATATACCTCTACCTGTTCAGAAGTCTCTTCCTTTTTCTTCGCCTGGTAAACCTCTATCTTATCTATAAGATCACACTCATGTCTTTAAATACTTTAAAGGCTCCTGTACCTAGTTTGGTCTGCTTGAGACTGGGAACTTAGAAGTCCCTGCTGCCGGAACCTCATGGCAGTCTGGTTCATGCAGAGCCCTTGGGGATGGGGGGTGGGGGGCAATGGTACACTTCGTTCTACTTTGGGCTGCCCCCATGTTATGGGTGAAACATGATGGACCCAAGGTAGGTTTTACATGTTCAGAGGAACACAATTACTCCCTTTTAGAAACAGGAAATCTAAAGAGACCCATTTACTTTGAGCCTTATAGGCACCTGCTCGTCGGAGCCTTCCCAGGTGGCCTCATTGATTGTACCCCTCATGTTGATTGTAAAGGCATGTTTTCACTGATTTCCACCCCTACCCGCCCTCCCCGCATCGTCCACGTGATGTGAGCTCATCAAAAGCAAAGACCCTATTTCGTTCATCTTTGGATTTTCATATCTCTCCTCTAACTTCCTCATCCCCAACACCACGCATCTACCATAATGCCTGGGATATATTAGAAGCTCAGTAATTGTTTGCAGGAAAGCCCAGACAAAAACAAGCTGCCGGGCATTAGATTACTACGGTTCCTTTGAGACATAAAGGCACCTGCTCAGAATCTTTGGTAAATTCTCCTACAAAGTTGGGAGTGCAATAGAGAAAGCATGTGCTCTAGAGTCATAAAAGCCTAGGAATAGCACTTACTCTCATTGGTCTTTAGCTTCCTAATCTGCAAAATGAAGATAGTATACAGTACCATCTTAATACTATTGAATTTTAAAAAATTAAAAAGCTCATCTTTCCAGAACCTGACACGTGGGGGAGGGAACCAAGGTGGAGTGTTAGGAATATGCATTTTGAAAAGCTTTCCCATTTGATTCTTATATATGAACCCACTCCCAACATGAGAATTTCTAAATTAGGTGCAAAGAAAAGAGAGTTGGGTTGGAATGGAGAAGTTCATGGAGAACTTAGAAGTCTAGATAGAGGAAAAAGAAGTGGAGTTGACCCCTAGGGGAGGGATAAAGACAAACATGTTGAAGACCAGAGAGGGGTAAAGGAAGGTCACAGCTGCGTGTCCTTATTACCCACTTAGACTGAGAATAAATGTAGAAAAGGGCCATCAAGATATCACTGTAGATGTCTTATTGACCCAATCTGTTCTTTTTTCAATTTAATGGTCCAAATGAATAGAGGATGTCAGAAGGATGGGCAGGCCTGTGCTCCACAAAGCCTGGGGCTAGGATGGGGATAGGGAAAAACTGTGAAGAGGTTTTCACTGGCTACTAGAATCCAAGATAGGGGAATGGGTGTTGGCCGTGGAGCAGGAAAACAGCGGGTCTGTCACCAGTCTGCAGGACAGAAGGCAAGCGGGCACCCTAACATCCAAAAGGTGGTCCCAGAGAGGGTGTCCCAAGAGAACTTTTGAGAGATGCTCAACCCCTTGGGCTCTGACATTGATTAAGCCAAGGTTTTCATCATGTCTTTCCTGGAAAATTGTAGGAGCCTCCCAACTGGTCTCTGTACCACCCACCCACGTTTCCATGTAAGTATCTTCCCCGCTACTACCTCAAAAGTGATCTTTCCCCCTCTTTCTAGTTGTTATATGACATATGCATATATATATGAATATATGTATATATATTCTTTGTAATAATTTTATTAAAAGGGGACTTCTTATATTACATATACTTCCTGTATCTTGCTTTCTAATCCAATGAAACCCATGGTAGTTCTCCTCTAAAATCTTCTGGTAGTTCTCCAATTCATATTTTTAATGGTTACATAATATTCCCCAGTATGGATGTACCACTATGGAGTATAGCCTACTCCATTTGGGGCCACTATAAATACAAATAACCAATTCAGCAAATATACAGGGGTGGGCAAAAGTAGGTTTACAGTGTTTGTGTGGGAAAAGGCATGCAGGTTTTGCTTATTACAATAGCTTTACTTATTCAAAAGAAGGTTGCAATGGCACAGTGCACTTACTTTTGCCCACCTCTGTATGTGTGTGTGTGTGTCTGTGTCCTTAGAAACTAGTATTTTAATTTTATAGGATAGATTCACAGAAATGGAATTGCTAGGTCAAAGTATATATGTATTTTGAATATTAATAATTGGTTTCCAAAATGCATATAATAGTCCTTTTCATTTTTTTGCCAGGCTGATGAATGCAAAATGATATCTTACTATTATTTTAATTTAGACTTCTGAGACTATCAGGGAATTGAATATATTTTATGCCATTTGCATACGTCCTGCTGTGAATTATATTTTGTTATAATTTGTTCTGTTTATTGTGATTTAGTCTTTCAGTCAATTTATAATTTCTCTTTGCATAATAGAGGACTTATATACCATTTGAATTACAAACACTTTAATGGATCTATTGAACGTCTATTGTCTTTGATATATCTTTTTTTGCCAAAATGCATAAACTATTATAAATTTTTTAACTGAGATATAAATTTAAATATCCTAAAATGTACCTTTTCAAGTGTACAGTACATTGGTTTTGCAACCATCACTACTGTCTAAATCCAGAACAGAGTCTTCATCTGGACAAATCTGTACCCTACTTGTTTCCTTCTTCCCCCAGTCCTGATCATCACAAATGTGCTTTCTGTCTTTATGGAGTTGCCTATTCTTGGCATTTTATATCAATGGAATCATGCAATATGTGGCCTTTTGTGACCTGCTTCATTCACTTTGCATAAGGTCTTTAAGGCTCACTGATGTTGTGTCATGTATCAAAATGTCATTTCTTTTTATGGCTCAATATTCCATTGTATGGACATCATATTTTGCTTTTTTATTAATCAGTTGAGGGACATTTGGGTGGTTTCTACCTGTGGTCTATTGTGAACATCGCTGCTGTGAACATTCATTCATATACAAGGTTTTTGTTTTTTTTTTTTGCAAACTTGAGTATTTGTTTCTCTTGGGTTTACACTTAGAGGAGTATATTTGTGGAGTCATATGGTATCTCTATGTTCAACTTTTGAGAAACTGCTAAACTAGTTGTTTTCCAAAGGAGCTGTATCATTTTTACAGTCCCACCAGTAATGTATGAGGGTTCCAGTTTCTCTCCTCTTCTATTTTTGAGAAGACTTTGTAAAAGGATTAGTGCTAATTCTTCTCTTAAACTTTGATAGAATTCATCAGTGAAAGCATTTGGTCCTGGGATTTTCCTGGTGGGAAGTTTTTTTTATTACTAAGTTGAATGTTTACTTGTTTTAGGTCTGTTCAGATTTTCTACTTCTTCTTGAGTCAGTGTATATCTTTCTAGAAACATGTCTATTTTATCTAAGGTCATTTGGTAATTATTCATAGTGTTCCCTTATAATACTATTTGTTATAAAGGTAATAGTAACATCTTCTAATTTTAGTAATTTAAGCATTCTTTTTTTATATATAAATCAATCTGGTTAGAGATTAATTTTGTTTATTCTTTTTAAAGAACCAACTTTTAATTTCATTGATTTTCTCTATTTTAATCTATATTTCACTTATTTCCATTCTGATCTGTATTATTTCCCTCCTGCTTGTTTAAGGCTTGTTTTACTTTTAGTTTTCTAGTTTCTTAATTAAAGTAGCAGGATTAGGTTTTTGTTTTTAAATATTTTTTAGTTTTAAATCTTTCTCTTTTTAAAAAATATAATACTTTATAGTTATAAATGTTCCTCTAAGCACTGCTTTACTGTATCCCAAAAGTTTTTTAAACATATGCCCTAATTTTTGCTCTTCTCAAACCATTTTCTAACTTTCCTTATGATTTCTTCTTTGACTTTACTTTATTTAGGAAGATGTTGGTTAATGCCTACAAATTTGTGAATTTTTTATATTTCCTCCTGTTACTGATTTCTAATTATATCCCATTGTGGATGGAAAATACACTTTGCATAATTTTAACCTCCTTAAATGTGTTGATGCTTGTCTAACGGTCTATCCTGGAATGTATCCCACATGCATCTATCTATTCTGCTATTGTTGGGCAGAATATTCTATAGATGTCCGTTAGGTCCAGATGGTTTATAGTGTTGTTCTATATATATAGGTCTTCTACTTCCTTGTTGATCTTCCATCTACCCATTATTGTTCTACCCATTATGAAGGAGAATATGGAAGACTCCAACTATTATTGTTAAATTGTGTATTTTTCCCTTTAATTTGTCATGTATTTTGCTTCATGTATGTCAAGTTCTATCATTAGGTGCATGTGTTTTCACTTGTTACATCTTCTTTGTCCTGGTACCATATTTTTCTTTGTCTCTAATAACAATTTTATCTTAAAGTCTATTATTTCTTAGTACAGCCATTCCAGCTCTCTTCTGATTATTGTTAGCATGATATATTTCCTCCACCCTCCCCCTAATTTTGGTTGGCCTTCAGATAACATTTATCCTGTAAAGCCCGTTCATCATTTTTTACTTATTTCCTTGATTCTAGGACATCATTTTCTGAACATTTATTCTAAATTCCTTCACTTATTCCCTCCTGGATGAGTTTCATTAGTGTGACTTAGTCTTCTCCATTTTTTTTCGGAGTGCCTTCATACATTCTCATGGCTTCGATTTATAAATCTAGATTGAAGATTCTTCAAGCACTAGCTCCAGCCTGGACTTATGAGGTCCAAGTGGACATTTCCAACTATCAACTTACTAGCTGTCCTGTAGGTACCTCAGATTCAACTGTGTGACTTTCCTTTAACTCCTTCTTTCTTCTGAATCCCTTATATTTAAGAATAATATATGTAAAACAACAACAATAAAGTTATTTTAAAAATGAATGATGTAATATTTCCAGAGTCACTCAGTCTATAAACAGCCTCACATTTGCCTCTTTCTCATTCACTCTCCTCATGTCACCAGATCTTGTTTATGCCTCTGAAATGCCTTTCAAATCTCTCCCCATGCCTTCATTCCCACAGATATGGCTCTGCATTCATTCTCATGCTCTTTTTCTTAGATTATAGTAATAACACTGTATCTGCGTTCTCAGCATCCAGTCTCTTTCCCACTAAAGTATTCTTTATTTAGTTTTTGTTCTAAAACATAAACCTGGGAATATTTTTCCACTAAAAAAATCCTTGTTAGTTTCCTGCTACCTAAAGGACAAATACAAATTCCTAAGCACTGCATGTATGACCCTCCACAATCTTAATGTAGTATCTTTTCATGCTGATGTCCAGGTTTTCCTCATCACACACCTGAACCTAGTCGCACAGGGATGGCCATGTCCTAATACCATCTAACTCACTGATATGTTTGACTATTCAGTACTGGTCCCTACTCACTTGTCTATAAACTCCATGAAATTAGAGATGCTATCTGCTTTATTATTGGATCCTAAGTGCCCCCAAACCATTCCTGGCATGTTGCAGGTGAATGAATGCACTTCTATGCCTCTTCATCTTTGCTCTTCCCTTTACCTCGAGGGCCCTTTCCCAGTTTTTTCAATGGTGAATGTCTGTTCATCCAACTTCAAGGCTTAGCTCAAATATCAATTTCTCCATTGAGTCTGACCTAAACATGCCATTTCCCAAATCAAGATGAATGACTTTCCTCCTCTCTGTTCCTAAAACATTCTTTTATACCAGTTTAGCATTTACCTCCTTGTACTGTAATTATTAAATATGTCTCCTAGTTCACTAAATTTGAACTAGCAGGTAGGGGCATGAGCCTCAGTTATGTACAATTTCAAACACTGACCTTCATACTGGATCGGTAGATGCTCGGTAAATGTTTGAGCTAGAAGAAGATGGATTCAGACTTCTGCTTTTAATTTTATTTAATTTTATTTAATTTTGTTGTTGTTGTATTGCATTTACCCCATTTCCCCCCATTGCTCTTCCTGCCCCCCTCTCCATCCCATCACCCACAATCAATCCTACCTATTGCAAACTTCTGCCCTTTGATAATGTCAATGAGTATTGTCTCCAGTTCAGACAGGGATCCTCCTCTGCTCAGCATTTTTTCTGCCTGTTTCTCAATTCACTTGCCATTCTCTTTATCAAAGCATAGAGCCACAAAATGTCAGACCTGGAAGGGGAAACTGAGGCCTCACAGTTGAGATGACTTGTCCAAAGCCACATAGGAAGGATAAGAGCCAAGGCCAGGACCAGGTCTGCAATCTTTTAGGCCAGTATTTCTCTCACTTGACAGTCTCTCTACTCCCTCTTTTCATCTCCTTCAACCAGTTGCTTCCTTAGTGGGAGACAATGGAAGGTAGCATGTCAGGGAGTGAGAGGAAATCCACAGGTCAAGAGGTAGGTAATACTGTGAACCTCGAGTGCACATCGCGCGCTCGTGTGTGTGTGTGTGTGTGTGTGTTGTCTCCTTTCTATTCTACCTACATCCTTCTGTGTGGCTGCATTAGGTTCCTAGAATTGAGGAGAAATCAGAGAGCAGAGAAGTCCCTGATTTTGATGGGACCTATGAGGAGAAGTCATCCCTCATGACTCTTCCCAAATCACCTGATTTCTAAATGATGAACAAAGCCCTTCCAACATGGGCTACGGCGTAGTCTACCATAGCAGAGATGAGCCTTGAACAGGAAACCAAACACTTTGAAATGTCACCATCTCCAAGAACCTAAATCCTTAACTATCACGGAAAATGATAAGCCTGTGTCCCATATCTCACTTCATTGCCTTGGCAGACAGCAGCCCAAAGACAGCTTCTGACTTCTGTCTTGCCCTGGCCCCCTGTGGTCCATACAGAGAGCAAAGAATAGCTCAAAGGGATTCAAATTCCTGCATCCTCTAATACCAAATTTTTAAAAATGCATTACCCTCAATAGACATGGTTTTATTGTAATTGCTCAGAATTTGAATAGCATGCCATAACCATCCCTGTAACTTGGACTTTAGATTTATTAAGCTATTTATTGAATGATGGGTAATAAACATTCAGGATTAACAGCTCTGCCACAGCTCAGAGCCAGTTACATTTAGAGTTGCTAAACTCCCATAAAATAATTATGAATCGGTTACCATGCTGACAAACCACAATTGTCACAAGTTCATTGCAGGCCTAGGGCCTTGTTTAAAAGTTTGTTCTCAGTTGCAGCTTTGAATCTCCTCTTCCCATCTCCTGGCACTCTCTCTTTCTCCTCTGTTTCTCTACTCTCTTACCATTCCCTTGCTTCCTTCTCTTCCACCATTCTTCCTCCTCTCTTTCATTTATGATACATGGAAGTAACTTATTATGAAGAAAGGGGCACAGATATGGATGGGGTCAGAGACGTCTGAGCTCGAGACATTACCTGCCACCTGCCAACTCTGGAACCCTGGCCAAGATATTAGGTGTGCAATGTTTATGGAAGTTCCATCTTTCAACTCTTCTCAAGTGGAATTGCTAGAGCACATGGTTATTTAATTATGAGGAACTACCATTTTCCAAGTGGAAAATAATATTTTTAAGATAAATTTTCAATAATTTTAAATAATATATGTACTTGTGGATAATTGGGAAAATTTGTGTTTGAACAAGAAAATAAGTTATTATTCATAATTCCAACATTTAGAGATAACCAGTGTTTACATTATGAAATATTTCTATCTAATCTTCTCCCTCTTTGTAAATTTATATTAATGGGCTTGACCTGCTTTTATTTACTTATGTTTTTCAAGCAGAATAATTTAAATAGCATCAATACAAAATTTTCATATATTTTTTTACTCCACATTATTGTATTTCCCAGTGTTGTTAGGTGTGTATGCGTGTGTGTATGTTTGAATGGCCATATATATGTTTCAGTGAATAATGCAAACTATTAATAGAACACAGCTAAATTAAATCAGTGAAACTGTCTATTGAAACTGATTATTGTATAAAATTATATTTTGTTCATAATAATATCAGATACCTAAAATACTTTAAATTGGGTTTTCCCCTAAAACTCAAAGCTTCTGCTCAGCCCCTATATCCTCTAGTTCTTTCATCTGAAAACAGATAAATTAGTTGTTTTCATCTTGAAAAAATATGTAATGAAAATGTAAAAACAAATAGGGAGAAAATGTACCTTATCACCCCACTGCCTACAGAAAAATTTATAGGTTTTGTTTTGCATCTCATAAAATTGTTATTTATTTTTTTCATAATTGTTACCAAACCGTATGTGCATTTGTCAACTACTGTCTTAATAAAATTAATTGTAATGGCTGCATACTGTTACCCAGAGGGCATGTATCATATTCGCCTACCAATCCTCCTCTATGGTTGAATATTTTTACTCTTCCTAATTTGTTGCAATAAAACACTATAACACATATCAAAGTTGAATATTAACTATGTGCACAATTTTTCTTTTTATTGTTGGGGTAATTTTCTCAGCATAAAGGATTAGAAGTTAAAACATTGGCCAATTCATATGAGCATCTTTAAAACTTTCAATGTGTTTCCTAAATTGCTTTTTAAGACTCAGCTTATACATACAATATTTGGGGTCAGTGTCTGATGGCTTTATAGGCATGCCAATAGAAATGCCATATGCTTATTTTTTGATAGGCTAGGCTGGAATTAGTCTGTCAGGACCTCTGGAGACTGCTAAAGTTAATTAATTCACAAGTTTTTATTCAGAAGACCTGAGCTCAAGCCCTAATGACATATTTTAGTTGGCTTATGTAAGCACTGGGCCAGTGGCCTTGTGGCAAATGGCTTCTGAGAAGGGAAGAAATCCTGATTGTACTGTCTGCCAATGTCCATGGTATAAATACTCCTTTATGGCTTATTTGAAGCTATGCTGTGATGTTACTGAATGTGAACTTGGGAAGAGATGTACATAATTGACTCCCAGGAGCTATAGAAGCGGTGCCTAGCACAACACTGCCTGGGCTGATATAGAACCTTCCCAGACCTAGGTGTCTCATTTAAAATAAAACTCAGCCACTTCTGATCAAGATGGCGGTGTAGACAGATGTGGCTCACCTCCTCACACAACCACATCAAAAGTACAACTGAAATACAGAACAACCATCACTCAGCAGCATCAGAAATCGAGTTGAATGCAAGTCTGACAACAACAGAATTAAAGAAACCACATGCATCCAGACTGGTAGGAGGAGTGCAGACACAGAACGGGCTGGTTCCTCATCCATGTGCTGTGGATAAAAATTTGGGAAGGATATCTTGAGAGGGAGGAGTCCCAGCTCCTGTCAGGGCCAGTCCAGAGATTCGGAACTGTCTCCTGATTCCCTTCAGGTTCCTCTGAGGTGTTTTAAGGCCTTGCGTGTAGGGTGGAGGATCAGGGTGCAGGGGCTGGTGTAGGGGGGGCAGATCCTGAGTGACCAGATCTGTTTGCCAATGAGCATCTGAGCAGAACATGAGCTCTTCAGCATAGTATCTTTAGTTCTTTTTTTATTTCCCCCTTTTAACAGCTATGGTAAGCATTACTTATAAATTGCCCCAAATATTTTTTTGCATTGTGCAGTTTAATTGACAGTTTTGCATAATACAAGGTTAACATGATGAGCAGACCAGAAATGAATAAAGCTTGATTGTTCAGAAGAAGAGTTTGCAATTGAGCACATGCTACTTATCTTCACCCTTGGTCCACTGTCAGACAATTGTCCTTTTAAGATGTTAGCGTGGCTCTAAAATGGATAAACATACATATTAATAGGCTTGTATGCACCTCCCCAGTAGCATTTTCTAATCCAGGAAGCATGCTATTTCCCCTGCCCACCCGTGTTGCATTTTGTGATGATAACCGGAGTATCTGAGCTTAACTGAATTCTGATCTCTGTGAGGCATCTCAGTGTATTCTGCACACAGTTGTTCTTGGCAGTTTTAACTTCCTCATTTAATTGCTTTGTGGTGGTGCCAGCATCCATATAAATGAAGTTGTTTGGATTATCTTTCACAGTGTGTCAGTGGGCAGTTAGCAGCCCTGTAAGGAGTCCCACAGGGTCCTCTGCTGGTCCAGACCCCAGGGTTCCCCTTTCTTCTTGCAAGTCCCAGCTTGCTCTCCTCTTCTTTTCTTTTATTTTTTGGAGGTTTATTTCTCTGCGCTGTCCCTTTGGACACCCCAAAACTGGCTTAGATGAAGATAGTTTCCTCAAGACATCCATTTCTTTCTGCGCCCCCATTCCCCAAGAGCACAGGCATCCTTTTAAATTCTTTTGTTGTTGTTCATGACACCAGGGAGAAAAGGTAGAAGCTCCCAAATCCGCAGAAGCTGCACTGGCTTAACAGACTCTCCAAGATTATGTTCGTAGAGGGTTCCTGGAATTCTCTGCCTTTGGGACTGAGCGCCTCTTCAGGCAGCTAATTCAGAACTGATTATTCCCACTGGACCCCCATGTGAATTTTGGTTGGCACTGCCCCCACATCCAGTGGCTTCCCAAGCCCTGCAAGAACCTGCTTGCCAGTCTCCTGTCCTGAGCACGCTGCCTCTTCCTTCCCTCCCTAAGGCCTGCCCCCATCCAAGGTCAGTTACTGACTTTTCCGGCCAAGTGAAAATTTCCCCCACCAATTTACCAAGTGCTCCTCCTCTGTCTTCCAGCTATTATGCACCACCTTTGACTATTTCTTACCTGTACTTGTCCCTACCCATGCCTTACCTTTCAGGAAGAAGGAAGGGTTTTCCTCAAGGCCCCTGGGTTAGCTAAACAATGAAAGTAGGGAGTACAGCTTACTCCTTCTCTCCCTAACCTATGACATGCATTATTGTCTCCAATTCTTCAGAATTCATTTATTTGGGGACACAGTCAAAGAAGAAAGTAGCAGAGTCTCTTATCTCTCAAATGCCTCAGATCTGTGTTCTTTAACCCAGTCAAAGAAGGAAGTAGCAGAGCCCTTATCTGATTCCTTCATCCATTTGTATACCCAGGACAGAATATGGTCCTGGTCCATGCAACATCCTTGGGCTGCAATGACAGTGACTGCCCTTTGAGGTGTGTTTTCATGGACCTGGGCATCCACCGGAAGAGTTACCCTGAAGGATGCTGGGACACTGAGAGGGACAGAGCAAGCACCCAGTAACAAGTCCTGACACAGACACACGTGTGGTGCTGGCCTCCTGCCCCTTCAGCCCACACAGGACTTGGGTTTCTCCAGTCCCATCCATCACAGCCACCCCATCAGATGGCCGAGAAGTGGTTCGTGGCCTTCCAGCCCACCCATGCCTGAGGCTTCCACATTAGTAAAGGAACTCATTTCTCCTTGGCCAAATGCTTCTTTCACCAACACATGGCAACACCAGAAATGGATGGTGCCAGTCTCTGCAGGTTTCTTTAGGCAATGCTTGCAGTATCGGGCCTTCTTTGTAGAAATGGAAACTTAAGAAACAAGTGAAAATGAATTCCTAGCCCCTACCGTACTTTCTTTTGGTCAGTGTGTCAGGCTAAATCAACTTCCCTGGCCTGGGTTGTCACCTTTGTCCTTTCCATAAGTGACTGTGGTTTCCACCTTAGAAGTCCCAGCCTCTCTTCTAACCTGGTTCTACTAAACTTCCACCAACCAGGTATATGTCTGGGTTACTAACTCATGGTCACCATTTATTGAATAGTTACTAAGTACCACACTTAGTATGAAGCCGTTTACCTGTCTTTGCTTTTTAATTCTTGTGATGGCTGTTGAATTAGATTCTATTATCATGACCATTTTGGCAAGGAAATAGGCTAAGAGTAAAGTAGCTTGTCCAAAATTCCACAGTAGGTAAAAGGACCAGGGCACTTTGATTTGAAAACCCGAGTGATCATAAGGCTTCCCCTGAAGGAATATTAGATTTGTCACCTATTGCTCCAAGAACATGATTTACACCGTTCATAACCCTCCCAAAACACAACCCATAGCACATGAAACTCATACCGGGTGAGCCTCTGGTCACCCCATACTTTTCGGCACTAATAAAAATCACCTCGCTTTGTTGATGTTGCTTCTCCACCCACAGAAGAGTGTTAAAATATATGAAATCTATTAGATGATCTCTTTACCTATGTGGCAGACATTCTGCCTACTACCTGTGTGCTCTGCCACAGTAGTTCCCTTTGTCATATTTTGCAGGGACATTTGGTTTAACCTCCTAAATAAACACTGGGTGTGTTTTCTTATTAAGAAAGATAGCATGGAGCTTACCAAAATGAACAGGGCTGGGGAGAGTTTATGTTGGGGGGATCCTGAAGGACAGTGATGGGGAGCGGTGGTCAACAGGGCTTTAGGGACCAGACATGTTGTATCTCTTAACCTGGATGCTGGTAATAGCTTGGGTTTCACTTTGTGGAAGTCCATCAAGCTGTCTGTCTGCTTGGGATATGTGCTTTCTCACCACTGTCACCCCTGCTGGACCACCTCTACCACTGTCTTCTCATGGTGGGCCTCCTACCTGTCACTCCTCAGCAGGGCCCGCTGTGAGCCCTCCGTTAAGAGGAGGTTGCCCTGTGTTCTCAAAGACCTGTAAATCCACCTCACAGCACTGATCCCAGGTGAAATCATCCTGTGCTTCCTGTGGGCATTGGGTTCCTGTGCATATGCTGCTAGGCTCTAAGCAACCAGCGCTTTCTGTGTGCACTGCGTCTGCCGCTGCATCTTCCATGCCTGGCACAGGTGGCCACTGTGAAATAGCTGGCACAGGAGTGATGGAGGAAAGGGAGGGGAAGCAGATGGAGAGACAAAATAGAAACAGGGAGGGAAGAAGATGAGGAGAAGGAGAAGGGAGGAAGACGGGAAAATATGTCCCTCAGGATCTAGTATTAATGAGGCATGGCTAGAGGCAGGCAGAGGGGAGCACTGTGAGTGCACTATGAATGAGTGAAGAGTCTCCCGAGACAGAACCTTTCCTACGGGAGGTAGACTCACTGTGGGCAAGGACTAGAGCCTAGGTTCCCAGGGGAGGGTGGGGACCCGAGCCCAGGCTATCTCAGTTTCTTTTAGTTCAGAGGAAGTTTCTGTGGGTTGGGAGAAATTTCCTCTACACTTAAGGTCCTTTTGCTTGGTCTAATAATCAAATACACATGAGACATATTAACACGAGAAAATAACCAGAGTTAACGCATGCAAGTGTATGGGAATCCTGCATACATGAGAGAGTCAGCGACCCCACATGCAGATGAGCTTCAAAGATAGAAGTAGGTTCAGAGATAGAAAGGGTACTGAAGGGCACAAAGATGAACACCACGAGTAGAACCAAATAGAAGAAGTCTTCAATAGCTAGTTCAGGCAATAGCTAAGACTATATTATAACTGTAGAAGGCCATATTTATTAGTTACTTAATTTTTACATTGTTGTTCTATTCCAGTTGTCCCAATTTTTCTCCCTTTACTCTCCCCTGCCCTGCCAACCCACTGCTCCCACAGTTCATCGCTACACTGTTGTGCGTGTCCATGGGTCATTTATACTAGTTCCCTGCCTAGACTCTTCCCTTCTTCCCCCCGTTATCACCCTCTCCCCTCCCTTCTAGTTGCTGTCAGTGCGTTCCTTGTTTCCATGACTCTGGTTCTGGTTGGCTCATTTGTTTGTTTTGTTCATTAGGTTCCTGTATTAGGTGAAAACATATGGTATTTGTCTTTCACTGTCTGGCTTATTTTACTTAGCATAATATTCTCCAGTCCCATCCATGCTGTTGTGAAATGCAGGAGTTCCTTCTTTCTTTCTGCTTTATATTATTCCATTTTGTAAATGTACCACAGCTTTTGGATCCAATCATTTACTGATGGGCACATAGGCTGTTCCCAGAACCTGGCTATTATAAATAATGAATATTGGGAACATAGATTTTTTTGAATTGATGTTTCAGGATTCTTAGGGTATAACCCCAGTAGTGGAATTGCTGGGTCAAAAGTCCGTTCCATTTTTAGTTTTTCAAGGAAATGTCATACTGTTTTCCATAGTGGCTGCACCAGCCTGCATTCCCACCAACAGTGCACCAGGGTTCCCTTTTCTCCACACCCTCACCAGCACTTGTTGTTTGTGGATTTGTTGATGATTGCCATCCTGACAGGTGCGAGAGGGGCTTGTCTCATTGTGGTTTTAATTTGCATCTCTCTGATGGCCAGCGATGTTGAGCATCCTTTCATATGCCTGTGGGCCCTCTGTATATCTTCCTCAGTGAGTTGTCTGTTCAGGTCCTTTGCCCATTTTATAATTGGATTGTCTGTCTTCCTGGTGTTGAGTCCTATAAGTTCTTTATATATTTTGGAGATCAAACCCTTGCCTGAGGTATCATTGGCAAGTATGTTTTCCCCTGAGGTTGGTTTCCTTTTCATTTTGATGATGTTTTATTTAGCCATGTAGGAGCTTTTTAATTTGATTTAATTCTATTTGTTTATTCCCTCATATATTTATCCCTTGACTTAGAGGATATATCAGCAAAAATATTGCTGTGTGGGATATGTGAAATGTTACTGCCTATGCTTTCCTCTAGGATTTTTATGGTAGCACAGTTTATGTTTAACTCTTTTATCCACTTTGAGTTTATTCTGCTGTATAGTGTAAGTTGATGGTTTAATTTCATTTTTTCTCATGTACCATTCCAGTTCTCCCAACAGCATTTGTTGAAAAGGCTATATTTACTTCTTTTTATGCTCCTGCCCCTATTGTTAAATATTAATTGGCCATTGAGACATGGGTTTATTTTTGAGCTCTCCATTCTGTTCCATTGATCGATGTGTCTGTTCTTATGAATTGCAAAACTGTTTTGATTACAGTGGCCTTATAATATAGTTTGACATCAGGTATTGCGATACTTCCTACTTTGCTCTTCTTTCTCAAGATTGCTGAGGCTATTTGGGCTGATTTTTGGTTCCATATACATTTTTGAAATATTGGTTCTAAATCTGTGAAATAGGAAGGAAATATTGCTATTTGGCATTTTCAAATTCTTGAGAGTTATCTAAGGCAGAGTTATCTAATGTACCAAGCCAATTCCATAACAGAAAAGAATCCCCCCTTGAAGGGCACAGGCCCAGACATGAAGCTGTTAAAAACAACATGGGACAGGGGGCTTTACACAAAGTTTAGTGGGATGACATAATGATACATGGGAAGTGGGCTTTGCAATTACATATATTTTTAATGGTATGACCTTGTTCTCACTGCTGACGACATCTGAAATGTTTACAAGGCCTCAAGGGACTGCCCCAAGGACTAAGTGGCTGGTCCTCTATTCCCACTAGGTGCAGTCTAAGCTGGGAGGCCCTACACAAATGCCACTGCTGAGAGCAGGAAGCTGGAGAGAGTGAGCTCATCCTCCAGTTGTCCGTATGCTCATTTGGAACTAGCTTTGCTGTTCTGGGCTGTCTTTTGTGATTCAGCCTGGAGCATTGCTTCTTTAGCAGAAGTGACAGGTCCTTTAAGTAATGAAATAAGAGTTGCTGGTGTTATGGGTGAAGATATGACTGGTGGTAGTTGCATGAATTTTTCATCCTTACCTCCCTTCAGTTGAGGTGCCAAGTCCACCATGTTCTCTCTGGATTCAGGAGAAGAAGGTGATTCCACAGGAATATCTCCACTTACTGGGACTTCAATTGGCTGTGACTTGACATCTATCAGGTGGAAGGCTCATGACAGGAGCAAAAGAGAAGCAGGGATGTTCCCCTTCAAGTGGAGGTCTTGCACTCTCTGAGCATTTACCTCAGTGGTTCTTGGGTGAGACCCAGTGATCTCAGCCCTTGGGCCCTTCGGGTGGCTTGCAGTTCTGACACATGCTAAGCACTCACTCCTTCTTTGGCAATTATTTCATTATCTGGTCTTATGTAGACTTCAGTTTCAGTAGGAGCTGAAAGCAGGTTGGTTTCAAAAGAAACCAGTTCTAGCAGTTTGCAAAGGGCAACCAGCTAAGGTCCATCTAAGGGCTCCAGGGTTAGCTGATCATCAAATAGTTTGGAAAAATGAACTATCTCCCTTGTGCTGGGATTGTGGCCTCCCTGGACTTGTTTGTCATAGGATAACTGTGTAAAGGCATCTCCCAGCTTGACCATTTTCCTCCTTGCCATTTCTTTCTTTTTTATTATTTTTTAAAGATTTTATTTATTATTACTTCCAGAGAGAGGGGAAGGGAGAGAAGCAGAGAGGGAGAGAAACATCAATGTATGGTTGCCTTTCACCTGCCTCCAATCCTGGATGGGGAATCAAACCAGTGACCTTTGGGTTCGCGGGCCAGCACCTTATGCATTATGCTACCAGCCAGGGGTCACCATTTCTTTAATCGTTCCTTAGAGAAATTTTGCTAGTTCCAACTCTGCAACCATTTTATTTTTCTGTTGTGTGTGTGTGTGTGTGTGTGTCCTTTTGGATTCACTTTCAAAAGTTGATGGCAATATTTCTGGGAAGAGTGTCAGAAACATTGGTAAAAGAATTCCATGAAGGGTACAGGGATGAATACCATAAATGGAACTGAACAGAAGAAATCAACACAAGTCCTCACTAGCTTGTTGAGACAATAGCCAGGACTGTATTATAATTCTAGAAGGCCATATTTTTATTTGTCTCAACTAATCAACATAGGGACTCTCCCAATAGTGCAGTGTGCCTGATAGTCACCATAGTTACCATCTCAGATGTTTGTTAGTAAAATCATTTTGAGCACATGCCGCGAATATATGAGTATGTGTATTTATTCATTAATTACATTTATACAATAGTGTGTTTATTGCTTTTTGTATTTATAGTTAAAGTCCTAACAGAATGTGTCCCTGGGATGTAGACATCCCAGTAAATAAATATGAGGGAGACTAGGTTAGTAGCACAATCCTCATTTTACAGATTAGTAAACTCAGCTTCAGAGGGGAGAGGGGCATGCTCAAGTCAGAGAGCCAAAAATCGTAAGACTGAGCAGAAAACCCATTCTTTGAATAACCCCCTCTCACCTATGGTCCTGCTTCCCAGGGCCATGGGCTGAGTCATTCTTCCCAAGGGCTCTGTTTCTTCCTTACCTGTTCCAAAAACCATCTCTTCCCACCCATCACAGTTGGGGGATGGATCCAGTCACCTCTGTCCTGGGTGATTTCTGCATCCCTCTCGCTCACCTAGTTTATCATTCTCTCCTATAACGTAGAGTGGGCCTTACTATCAGATTCTGGAGTCAGGAAACATCTGTTTTGCATGCCTCATTGCCTTCTCACCAATCCATTCACCAGGGCTAATGCTGGGATCTTCCGAGTCTCAGCACACGCAGGGGTGACGTACTCTGCAGTTAACTGTAGAAAGATGCTCCCTCCTGCGAAAGCCAAGGTGATGGGTGACCGCTCTTGATCAGCAACACGGGGCAACTGGCACTTCCCTGTATGAGAATGAGGCATGAAGGGAGGTTGCTCCCCCAAGTGGAAACTCCCTCAAGTAAAATAAAGACACAGAGTATCTGAAAACAGTGAGAAACTCAAACCCCAGTCTTCCAGGAAATCAGCGGCTGGGGGGCTCCAGGAAGTGAGATGGAGGAGCTGGAGGTTGCTTTGGGGTGGAGTACTGGAAAGACCTGGTAGTTACACCCAATACCATCTCACCTGGAGGTGGACACCCCAATGTTTGCTGGTTATTGTTTAACTAAGAGGGCAACACCTAGTGTGCCGGAAGAAAGACCCTGGGGGAAGAAGCAACACAGCCAGGTTTGCTCCTTGCCCACAGGTGCTGCCCCCCGCCCCATGCGTGGGACCTGCCCAGTCCGACTCTGGTCCCTGCTGCAATTGTGCTGCCGCAGAAAGCTCAGGTTCACCTGCCTAGGCAACAGGTAAGGTGTGAGTGGCGACCTCCCAGGGCTTGGGACCCAGAGAGTGCTCTGAACTTGGTCGAATGTGAATTCCCCCAGAAGGCATCTCAAAATTATGCAGATTCCTAGTCTCCACCCCCAGGAATGTGTATTCAGTAGTTCTGGAAGCTGGGTGTTTCTGATGCAGTGTCCAAGGATAAGCTTTAAGGAAACCCAGGGTCAAGGATGAGTTGAGGCCCTGAGAGAAACTAGTCATAACTGTGGACATCTCACGCAGTGAGAGGCTTCCTTAATCTCTGAGTCACCTTTGCTTGGTGCTCATTCAGGTTGCAACCTCGAAGGCCACACTGACCATACCAGACACCCTGATGGCAGGAGCTGTGCCATCTTTGCCCCCGGCCCCCATGCATGATTTCTGATGCATAGTATTTAATAAGTATTTGCTGAAGCAAGGACTGGGTCCCAGGCCCTGCCTTTTATTTTCTAATGATCTAGCTTATTAGTTACACAAACTTGAAAAATCTGGGTGAGTCACAGACTCATCGCCACCACCGTGGAAGTTCTGATGGCTCCCATACCCCTCCAGCTGCCTCATAGTCAACGTGTGCACCTCTCGATCCGCTAAAGCTGTCATCTTCGCCATGTGATTCTGTCCCCAGGGAGACAGATACCAGCTGCTTTGTGTGAAGCCAGGCTAACCACACTAGGATACGTGCAGATCTTCTTCCTCTGTAGTTAGTTTGGTTATGACCAGCCGACTGCCCTCTTTGCCCTGGAAGCACAACCAGAACCTTGTTGATCTCCAGGTGACATTAACGGGATCTCCTGAATTGTCCCACCTGTGCCCTGGGAACCCTCAGAGGCTTAGAAGCCTCCTTAGGTCACTTTTTTCTGCATCACTCACCTCCACCTTTTCGTGTGCACACATGAGCACACATACTCACACATGTTCACATATATACATGCATGCTCGCACACACTTGTGTTCTAAGCTTATCCTCTTTTGTGATGCTCTTTGACCTATGTAATTCAGAAAGCTCTTGTTTTCAAAAGACTTTCCCCTCCTGCTGGCCCATGCCTGTCCATGACCAGGCCCCATAAGTATAATCCAATTTACTTCCCAAAATGTCTCAGAGCAAGTAAGTTGGCCTGGGCTTTCTTGGGCATATCATCATCATAGGTCCCCAAGCTGGTCAGAGAAGGGACTGTGGCCTTCAGCTGAAACACTTGGCTACTGGTGCTGCTATGGCTCTCTCCCCATCCCTGCTGTCTCCACACCTCGGAGAGAGGGGCCCTTGGCAGAGCAGAACCAGGTGCCCAGTTCTGGGCTCTCCTCACTCACCTCTGCAGCCCCGAAAGGCCTGAGATGCCCAAGGTAACCAGGCTAGAGGTCCAACTGCTGGTGTCCCTGTCCTTTCTCTCTTTGTGCTGTGGCCAGAGACAATGCCCTCGCCCTCGCCCCTATCATAGTTGGAGGGACATCGAAGAGCCCCAGGAGGGGGTCCTAACTTTTGCACACTTTCCAGGGGTACCTTGCATGCTCACATCTGAGGAACCAGAAAGCTCAATGATACCTGGACACATTTTCAGCACCAAAGGGTGCTGGACTTGCATGAACATGCCTTTCATTGATGGATCGTGTCCTTCCAGTATCCCAACACGCTCATCCCCCAATTTCTTCCTCAGGATCTCCATGTCTGCTGACCACCTCCATCTTTCCATCTCTTTGGCCATCTCAGCCTGGGTTTCCCTGTCTCTCCGTCTTGGTCTCTGTCTCATCCAATTTCTTCATTTCTCTTTTCTTACTTCATGGGAAGCCTAAGAACAGAGGCCTAAAGGAAATGCTTTAAGAATGCATCATCTAAATATGATGTCAACTTCCATAAAACCTTTTTCAAAAGGCCCTAACTCAGTGCTCAAAGTGCTTGCCTGAGCCTTCTCGGATGCATGTCTTTGGGGAGGAGCCTCCTGGAGCCTGGGCTGCCTGGGAAGTGTGGGTCGGAAACAGTACGCCTTAGGCTCAGGTCATACTTTGCAGCAGGACAGGTCCCAACTTTCTAAGTGCCCCTGATTTGCTTACAAGGGAACTTGAATTAGCTAAGTGGGAGATACATCCATTCTTTATGGATGGGATAAAAACCTATTCCCGGAAATCCACGATCCCTTCTAGTATTACACATGCATTTCTCAGGTACATACGGTATAGAGCCCAGAAAGAACAACCTTGTCCTCCGAACACATTGACAGTGCCCTCAGAAACTTTCCAGGCCTCTTTTCCTAAGTGAACCATACATGCCAGAGAACTCTGGGGACAGGAGAAATGCAAAGGCAAGTTTCATTTTTTGTGTGTTTGCCCAGGATGAAGCCAAATTTAATTGAAAGAAATAATGCATTCATTGGGTTCCTACTTCATTGGCTGACCAACAATATCATTGAGGGTCCACAAGGACCCCCATTCCCAGGTCTGCAGACACAGAACATTACAGCTAAAGAGTACTTACATGTATGTCCAACCTTCTTGGTGTTCCAAGTGGGGAAACTGAGGCAGCAGCTTGCCCCTGGCTCACAAGCGTAGTATAGCAGCATAGGCTCCTTTCTGCTGGGCTAACTCTTTTACCCCACAGGCTATCCTGGGAGGGACCCCTCAGCTGAGCTCCCTGAGGCCCTGAGGCCCCAAAGAGGTGGGTCCCCATGGTGAGGCCACCAAGGAAAGAAGGTGGGGTTGGTCTGCCTGTGGGCCATAGAAAGTCATTTTTGCTTTCTGCCTCCTTGGGCCAGGCCGCTCGCCTCCTTGGCGTGGAGCTCCACCACTGAGCCCAGAGTCGCTGGCAGGACATGGACAGCCACAGTCTGAGCACTCACTTGTCCAGCACCTGTTCCAGGCCTGAGACGCTTTGTAGATCTGCAGCCATGTGGGAGCCTGCCTGCATTTCTCCCTCTCCCATAGCACTTGTCGGATTAAAGGTGACCTCAGACCCCTCTCAGCCTAATAAAACAGGAGGTGAGATGCCCCTTGGGAACAGTGGCATGCTCTGTTTGCAGGTTATGTCCCCAGTGTTGAAGCTGGGGGCTGGCCAGCAGTCCATTCCAGGCTCTGTCCATGATCTTAAGCCTCAATTTCCCCTTCTGCAAAGTGAGCCCTGTGTAGTCTTCCTCTGAGGCCTTTCTAGGCCACAAACCTCACTGGTGGCTTTCAAGCCACCAAGGCACAGAAGCTTGAGAGATGATTCTGAAATGGGGGAGTGACCCAGGGAAAGCACTAGTCTAGGCATTAAGTTCTATTTAAAAAAAAAAATTTTTTTTTTAAGATTTTATTATTTTTAGAGAGAGAGGAAGGGAGAGAGGCAGAGAGGGAGAGAGACTTCAATGTATGGTTGCCTTTCATCTGCCTCCAGCTACAGACCTGGCTGGAGACCTGGCTTGCAACCTGGTTATGTGCCCTGGCTGGGAATCGAACCAGCCTTTGGGTTTGCAGGCCAGCACCTTATCCACTGTGCCACCAGCCAGGGCCTTAAGTTCTATTTTAAAACGTAAAATTCATGTTCATTCTCACCCTTACACTGCCTCATACCAGCTTTCCTCAGGAAGTAGTCGTGTGCTCTTCCCAGCTCTCAGTAAATTTGCACAAGGGAGAGATTCCCTTTGTCTCTTTCCTCCTCCCCCCTCCCTCCTTCCTCTCCTCCCTCTCTGTGTTGCTCTCTCCCTCCTTCCTGTCTCCATCTCTTTCTCTCTCTCCCTCTCACTCCTTGAGCTGTCTCTCTCTCCTTCCCCACCTCCCTCCCCTCCTCCTACCCTCTCCCTTAACTCTACTTCTTTTCCCCTGTTCCCCCTTCTCTCTCTCTCCCTCCAAAGGCCCAAGGAGTGCCCAGGTGGTACGTAATTAAGAGTGGTTTGCATGAGGCTTTTTCCTCCCCCCGCCAGAGAGCAGTTAAGTGCCTTATTTTCTCCACTTGGGTGGCTAAATTATTCTCAGTGTGTTAAACAGTGTAATTAAACACATACACACGCGAGTGCGCCGGGCGCCTTCCCTCACCCATCCTTGCTCCTTGTCAGCAAAGAGAGTGTCGGCCTAGCCTTCAAGCTCTGTTAGTTTTCATTTGAGTTGCGGAATTAGTAATGGGCTTTGCCGGAACACTGCCGTGGGAAATAGATCGCCCCTCACGCGGGGCTTGGGCACCATTTCAAATGAGTATTTGTTAAGAGGAAAACCATCCCTTGTCGTGTTCTGCTACATTACATCAGATTTATTTCCATTGTTCTGAGAAAACACCAGCGGGGAGAGAGCTGTGAGCACCACCCCTGGGCAGGGAGCGATTGCACACTGCTTCCTGTTCCTCGCGGATGGAAAACAAAATGCAGACAGGATCACCCTTTGTCGCTAAGTTCATCCCGGACACCCCAGCAAGCCCTGTGCCTGTCCGTGTGGGGAGCTGCGGGGCCGGACCTATCGTATCAGTGGCAGAAAGTGACTGGGTGGGTTAGTGGCAAAAATACGGTAGAGAAAAGCAGTTGAGTGGAGAGAACCCCTACAGGTCAAAGTTGAATGGGAGCTGCCCAATGTTAAGGATGCTTTTGCACCCCTTTTTCCAATCATCCAACCTCAGCTTGACTGTTTCATTGAAAGAGGATGCATGGCCTTCTTGGTCTGTGGTCATTTATGCCACTAGCAGTCTCTTTCCTTTGGCATTATCCAGTAAGGCAGCCCCTAGCAGTGTGGATATTTATGTTTCAATGGAAAGTATTTAAAATAAAGCACCATTGAAAATTCAGTTCCTTAGATGCACTTGCCATATTTCGAGGGCTCAATAGCCTCCAGGCTGGTGGCTACTAAAATGAACACAACTCGGGGGACTTGGAGAAATCTACTGTTGGAGGTCCAGGGGTGCCAGGCAGGTGACTGGGGTGGCTCTCCACCTGTTACTGGATCCTGGCCACCTGGGGAGATTCTGACAGGGGGACAGTCATGAAACCTACCACATAGGTTTCACTATGCCCCATGCCAAGCCCTTTACAAGAATCTTCTCATTTAATACTTACCTAGTGCTTGCTATGAGGGTGATTTTATTATCACCACCCAGTCTATTTTATATGTAAGGAAAGGAGACTTAGAGGTACTAAGGTTATAGCTCAAGATCATTCGGTTACTAAGCACCATCTGGATTCAAACTACAGTTTCAACCTGATCCCACATGCTGTTGATGCCGTTCCTTGATTTTTTTTTTTTTAAGGTCAGAGGAGCATCAACGGAAGCCCACTTGTGGGACCAGAGGTGGTTCATCTCTGCTCTCTCAGACCAGGGTTAGCCTGCAGGGCTGGGGAGCAGGACCTCAAGGCTGGATCTCAGTTTGTCTTTCTCCTGTGAAACATTTCTAGATTTCCAGCTTCGCAGGAAGGGATCTCTAAGTTCCTTGTGTGTTTAGCTAATGGCACATCTGTGCCAATTAGACAAAGTCACCACCCCTCCATGTGGAATATAACTGCAGGGTAGGAAACCCTGCGGGCGAGCAGACTGCTTCCCGCCCAGGTGCTGCATGCTACCTGACAGTCTTCTTTGCCTACCGTTCGTAGTGCTGATGCACCTCCTGAAATGTGCCCCCCACAACTGAACACAGCGGATGAGGTGTCCATATAGGTCAAGAGCATCTTTATCCAGGGAGCTGCAGCTTCTGTGTCCAGAGTAACCCCTTACTGCTGTCACAGCAGTTGGCATTGTGTCAAATCTTGCACCACATTACCTCTCTTAAAATAGGAAGTAAGCTGTACAAAATATTTTTTGAAATGAAATTTGGCCAAGGAAGAGTCACTATTTAGTTGCACAGTTAACTTTTAAATGTGAAGACAGATTTACAGTTTCCTTGATTAAATTCCTTCTTTTTGGTTTTGAAATCTTTTTGAATTTTGATTTTTACCATCTGTTTGATTACTTTGTCTTCTTTTCTCTCTAACATTAAAAATAATGAGACTCAAAAGTATATTTTTACTTCCACATCTTCATCCAGGACCAAGACAAAAATATGAAACGGGACAGAACAAGGAACAGAGTTCTTTATTACGGTATAATAATTCCAAGATAATCCAAGCTCATTCATCAGTGCTCTGGTTCAAATTATGAATTCTATTTGCTGTAATCTACTGTACTATGTATACTGTATTTCTGTACTTTACAATACTATGGGTTGCAATCTACCCAGTCTAGCTGTCTAGTCTGGTTTTACCACTATATATATATATATATATATATATATATATATATATATATATTCCATATAAATATATATGGAATAAAGGTAGAATTTATCAACTACTTTTTAAAAATCAAGGTATTATATCTATCTCATATTTCATATATGATATATACATTAGTATATAATATATAAACACATATGACCATATATAGCTCTATGGCACTCTCCTATTCCTCCAAATCAGGAACTCTATTTTTGGAGGGAAAGTTAAGTGAGTGGTTTTGGTGAGGCTATATTTGCTTTTAGAAATATGAACCTTATTTCCTAAGTACTCAGTGTGTATTTTTGCAAGTCCATGTCAGAATTTTTCTATTAATATTATGCTTCTTAAAAGTATTATAGACCTACAAAAATGTTTTAAAATCTAAGCTTTGGGAAAATGAATGTGGTTAATGACAAATAAACTTCCTGTCTTAGGAAAAAAAAGAATCTCTCACAAAGTCTCTTATAGTAAGTTCCCATAAGAATGAACATTTGGCTCAACTTATAAAAATTAAACTCGTAAGCAAATATTCCTAATATATTTATATTTGTATAAAGTGAAGGATATCTGTTCATCAAAGACATTGTCAAGAAAGTAGAAAGAAAAGCCACCAACTGGGAGAAGATAGTTGCCACACATGTGACCAACAAAAGATGACTATCCAGAGTAAATAAAGAATTTATACAAATCAATACAAAAAAGACAATCCAATAGACAAATGGGCATAAGATATGAAAATTCATTTTGCACAGGAGGCGATATGAATGAAGAATGAACATATTGAAAGATGCTCTATCTTACCAGGGATCAGGGAAACATAAGTTAAGATTGCAGGGAGTTGTCACTTTACTCCCACCAGATAGGTACAAATAAGAAGCCTGCCAATACCAAGCATCTGTGACAGTATGTAGCACCGGGTACTCTTTAGCATTGCTAATTGAGATTATAAATTGGTACAATCTTGGAAAATAGTTTGGCATATTTAGCGAGGTTGAGTATGTGCATACCCTAAACCTAAAAATTCTGCTCAATGGTTATACCATTTAAGATATAAACCAATAATATGAAAGTTCCAGTTTATCTCTAACCAACATATAGTATGTATGGTCAGTATTTTAAATTTTAGCCTTACCAAAGGGTGTGTAGTGGTATCTAATTTTGGTATTAATGTGCATTTTCTGATGACTTATAATAAAGAACAATTTTTCATGTTACACATTTTTATGCAATTGCATTTTTAAAAAAGATTTTATTTTATTATTTCCAGAGAGAGGGGAAGGGAGAGAGGCAGAAAGGAAGAGAAACATCAATGTATGGGCCTGCTTCCAGCTATGGACCTGGCTGGAGGCAGGTGAAAGGCAACCACACACTGATGCTTCTCTCCCTTTCTTTCTTCCTCTCTGCCCTTCTCTCTGAAAATAATGAATAAAATATATATTTTTTAATTTTAAGTAAAAAATAAAAGAGGCATGGTTATTGCCTATTTTTATGTTTTCGGTTAAGTATTTGTTCATATCTTTTGAGCATTTAATGGGTTATCTTTCAATTATTATTTATCTGTAGTAGTTCTTTGTGTATTCTGGATACAAGTTCTGTGTCTAATATATGAGTTATGAATTTACCCCAAGTTCATAAGTATTTTCTCCTGTGTTTTTCTTCTAAAAGTATTTGTTTGTTTGTTTTTTATTTCTAGGTTTCTGATCTTTTTACTTGATTTTTATGTATAGTACGTGAGGGTTCTTGTGTGTTTGTTTATTTTCCATATGAATATCCTGTCGATCCAGCATCATTTTTTGAAAGCTGTTTCTATTCTTATTAAATTGCTTTGGCTTCCTGGCTGGTGTGGCTCAGTGGATTGAGCACTACCAAACCAAAAGGTCACTGGTTTGATTCCCAGTCAGGACACTTATTTGGGTTGCGGACCAGGTCTCCAGTTGGGGGTGTGCGAGAGGCAATCATACATTGATGTTTCTCTCCCTTTCGTTCTCCCTCCCTTCCCCTCTCTCTAAAAATAAATGAATAAGATCTTTGAAAAATAATGCCTTGGAAGCTTTGCCAAAATTAATTGACCATATATATTTTGTTCTATTTCTGGGTTCTCTACTCTGCTACATTGATTTATTTGTCTACAGATCTTTATTACTCTATCTTTTTGCCAATACTATAGCTTTATAATAAATAGTGTAGTCAGGTTGAGTAAGTCCTCCAAATTTTTCTCTTTTTTGAAGAATTCTCGCCCTGCCCAGGTAGCTCAGCTGGTCAAAGCATCATCCAACTATGCTAAAGTTGAAAGTTTGATCCCTGGTCAGGACACATACAAGAAGCCACCAAGGTATGTATAAATAAGTGAATCAACAAGTCAATATTTCTCTCTCTCTCTCATCAATAAATAAAAATAAAAATTCTTTTGTCATTCTAGGTTCCTTGCATTTAGATGTAACTTTTAGGGGCAGCTTGTCAAGTTCTTTAAAAAAGGAATTTTGACTATCAGTTTGGGGAGCATTGGCATCTAGGCAATACTAAGCTTTCTAATCAATGAACTTGATGTATCTCTCCACTTAGTTAAGTCTTCTTTAATTTCACTCAACCATGTTTTATAGTTTTTGATGTAGAAATCATGGATATCTGTAGTTAGATTTTTTTCTATTTTTCTATTGTTTGCTCCTAATACATAATAATTCAATTGATTTTTTATGTTAACCTTATATTTTATGACTTTGCTAAACTCAATTATTAGTTGTTCTGTAGATTTCATAGCATTTTCTACAATCAAAATATCAAAGGCCATTTTCCTTCTTTCTGATACTTTGGACTTTTAATTTTCTTATTGAACTGGTTAGGACCTCCAGTCCAATGTTAAATAAAAGTGTTGACACTGGCCACCCTTATCTTAATCATGATCATATGGGGGAAAATATCAATATGATATAAGCTGTAGATATTTCATAAATGCCTGTCATCATTTTGAGGTTACCTACTTTTTCTACTTTTGAAAGTTTTTATCATAAATATATTTTGCATTTTGTCAAATAATTTTACTTCAATTGTTAATATGCTAATTACATTATATATATATTTTAACTCTTCAACCAACCTTACATTTCTGAAATAAATGCAATTTGGTCTTGTCATACTAATTTTTCCTTTTCCTTTTTACATTATTGGGTTTCATTTGCTAAAATTTCATTAAGGATCTTTGGCATCTGTGCTCTTGAGGGATGCTGATCCATAAATTTTCAGGTTGTGGATTCCTTATGAGGTGTTTTGGTAGTGCTATGCTGACCTAATAAAATATTTTCAGCAATGTTTTCCTTTTGCCCTACTTTCTGAAGGAATTTGCGTAAAATTCGTGTTTTGCTTGTCCTAGAAGCTACGATAGAATTCACCAATGAAACTACCTGGGTCTGAGGGTTTCCTTCCAGGAAAGCTTTGAATAACATACCCCATTCCTTTATTAGATAAAGGGTGATTTATATATCCTGTTTTTTTCTTGTATCAACTTGGGTAAATTGTATTTTTCAAGAAATGTATCCATTTTATATAACATCGTGGTTTGGGGTATTTTTTGTTTATTTGTTTGTTTTTTGCATTAGTTTGTTCATAATAATCTCTTCCTAGCCCTTTAATGTCTGTAGGCTATGCATTGGTAAGCCCTTTATCAATGATGATATTGGTGATTTGTGTTCTCACTCTTGTCCTTGGCTAGTTTGACTAGGTTTGTCAAGTTCTTTGGTCTTTTAAAAAAAAATCAATTTTGCTTTATTAATTTTCTCTATTGTTTTTCTCTTGTTTTAATTTCTGCTCTTGTCTTCATTGTTTATTTCCTTCTACTTTTTTTGGGTTTTATTATTTCCCTTATGATATATTTGACTCATGAATTATTTAGAAGTATTTCATTCCAGATATTTGGGATTTTCTTAAATACCTTATTGTTATTTATTTCTAATTTTAGCTTTGTTTCAGTGACAGCATACTCTGTGGGATTCAGTCCTTGAATATACATTGTTTTACGGCTCAGTATATTGTCATTTCTAATGAATGTATCTCATGCATTGAAAGCAATGCATATTATTCTGTTAGGTATAATGCATGATATGTCAATTATATCAAAGTGATTAATAGTGTTATTTACCTGGCTGGTGGCACAGTGGATAAGCTGCCGTCTTGCGAACCCAAAGTCACTGGTTCGATTCCCCAGCCAGGGCACGTAATGAGGTTGCAAGCCAGGTCTCCAGCCAGGTCCATAGCTGGAGGCTGGTGAAAGGCAACCATACATTGATGTCTCTCTCCCTCTCTGCCTCTCTTCTTTCCCCTCTCTCTGAGAATGATAAATAAAATTTAAAAATATATAGTGTTATTTAGATCTATATTTTTTTGTCTAATTGGTCTATTAATTGGTGAAATATGAGTGCTAAAATTTCTATTAGAGTTGTGAAATTGTTTTTGTTTTTTAAATTCTATTAAGTCTTGGTTTATCTATTTTTAGGTTCTATTATTAGATGCCTACACATTTATGATTTGTATTTATTCCTGATGAATTTTTACCAACATTAAATGTCCCAGTTTATCCCTGATAATACTCTTTGTTATGAAGTCAACTTGATCAATTTATTAATATCCATCCCAGCCTTCTTATATTTCTTCTTATATTATATAACTCCTTATGGTGTATTTCTTTTCATCTATTTATTTTCAGCTTATTTGTGTCTTTGTATTTAAATTGTGTCTCTTATGGGCAATATATTTTTGCATCTTGCTTCTTTATCTATTTTGTCAATATCTGTCTTTTAATTGGAGTTAAATTAAGATTTAATTTAATTATTAATATGGTTGAATTTCTTTTTAGTTGGTTTATTCATTGTTTTCCCTTTAGTGACTTCTTTCGATTATTTGACTATGTTTTAGTTTTGCACTTTTTAAAAGATTTTATTTATTATTTTTAGAGAGAGGGGAAGGGAGAGAGGCAGAGAGGGAGAGAAACATCAATGTATGGTTGCCTTTCACCTGCCTCCAGCTACGGACCTGGCTGGAGACCTGGCTTAGCAACCTGGTTCTGTGCCCTGATTGGGGAATCGAACAGCAACCTTTGGGTTCACAGGCCAGGGCCTATTCACTGAGCCACCAGCCAGGGCCATAATACTGCATTTTAACATATCTGTTGGTATTTTGGTTATATTCTTTTTATTATTTTGTTAGTGGTTTGTAGGGATTACATACACATACCTAACCCTTTACACTCTATTTTACCACTTCATGTAAAACACAGAGAACTTGTAACCATTATAGACCCTTTCAATTCCTTTCCCTGTTCTCTGTGTTATAGTTATAATAATTACATCTGCAAACATTAAAACCTCTCTAAACAAAATGTTCTAATTTTTGCTTTAAACACATATATGTATTTCAAATAATTTAAGAGGAAAAAAGTTTTTTGTATTTATTCAGGTATTTACTATATACCATTCCTGAAAATTCAGTTTTCCTTTATGCTTGCCCTTTCCATTGAAGAACTTCCTTTATCATTTCTTCTGAAACATGTTTTTGCATCATAAATGCTCTTAGTTTTTCTTTGTCTGAAATGGCATTATTTGACTTTTATTCCTGAAATAGATTTTCACTGAATAGAGACTAACTGATAATTTCTACATCTAGATCATTGCAGACTTGGCCCCTGCCAATTCTGCCAATTGTGTTTTCTCTTAAGAATGGGTTACCTTCTTTGGCTTGTAGCATAGTGGATAAGGTGCAGGCCTGCGAACCCAAAGGTCGCTGGTTCGATTCCCTAGCCAGGGCACATAACCAGGTTGCAAGCCAAGTCTCCAGCCAGATCTGTGGCTGGGGGCAGATGAAAGGCAAACATACACTGATGTCTCTGTCCCTCTCTGCCTCTCTCCTTTCCCCTCTCTCTGGAAATGACAAATAAAATCTTTAAAAAAGAAAAGAAAAGAATGGGTTACCTTCTTGTAGCTCTTTTTATGTTTAGCAGGTTGGGATCATACTGGGCAAAGTGAGTGTTGTGCTGTCCAGACCTTGTGTTCTGTTACAATCCTCCGGAGAATATCAGTTTTTAAAAACTGTGGGCAAAATCAGCTCAAGTTGTCTATGCAGTCAAGCTCACCTTCTGTGGGCAGTGATCAAATCTCCGTTCATGTCTTAAAGCTTTTGCTCCATCCCACACAGCCATAGTGGGTTAGGCCGACACGTACAAGTTAACGCACAAAATTAGTGGATCCCATTCTCCCTTCTCAGCCTTTCACCTCCAGTTCCCAGGAGGATTGTGGCTTTATACAAAGAGATGGAGAGAAACCTTTCCTATCTGAGGATACAGCAAGGCTGACCGTCGGCCAGGAAGAGTCCTCAGCAAAACCTGACCCTGCCAGCATCCTGATCCTACACGTTCAGCTTCCAGAACTGTCAGGAAATACATGTCTTTTGCTGAAGTTCCCAGTCTGCGCTACTTTTTGGCAGCCCAAGCAGACAGTCACCCAACTCAGCAGCAGGCAGGCAAGGACGGAATCAAATTCGTTTACATTGTAGACACTGAGGCGAGTAGAAAAGCAAGCTGCAGAGTCCTGACCGCACCTCTCACAGGCCTCTTGTCCCAGTTCTGAGCCTTCATTCATTCTGAGCCTCTTCATAAGGTGAGAGCTTCTCACCTTAAGAACTTATTTTTTCACATTAAGAACTTTTTATCAACCCTTTTTTTTTTATCACTTTCTTTTCAATTTTTCCTGTGTTGTGTTGCTTGCTTGACTCAAGAGATAATGCAGCAGCCAGACAGATTTTTATTCTGAGCATCAGATAGCGCTTCCATTTCTCTTTTTAAATGAGGGCAGCTGTCCTCTCCTGCCTTTGTTTATCTTGCAAAGTGAGGCAAGAAAGTGAGGAAAAGAAATAAGCCAAAAAGCCCTCCTGAAAGTGACAGGCAGGAATATTGGCTTGCCATTTCTGCTGCACACAAAGTAAAGGGTGGCCAAATTCTGTACATTCTTCCTGCCTACGAAAGTGAGTGTGCATAGCCACAGGGAACAGGCTGATGGTGGCCAGAGGCAAGGGGTCTTGGGGGGCTGGGTGAAAAGATGACTGGGTTAAAAAGAACAAATTGTCAGTCGCAAAATAGTAACAGGGATATAAAGTATAGGAGAAAGAATATAGCCAATACTAGAATTATTTGGGGATTACTTTATAAATTGTATAACTATCTAACCACTATGCTGTATACCTGAAACTAAGGTAAAATAATATTGAAAGTCAGCTGGAACTGAAAAATTGACAAAAAAATTTTTTAAAAGTGAGTCTACAGGCTATTCCCTGACAATTCTGAGAGAATGGTGAACCTGGTCGGTGTGAGGTCCGCACGTGTGGGAGGCTCCCCTTCCATCCTGCCTTCTCCTCTTCCATCAGGACTCTTCTCCCTCCCAGAGCGGCCCAGCAGCAGATACCTAGGCTTGCTGCCTGTCCCCCAGGGCCTTTCCAGTCCCACCCGGGGAACTCAGTGGGCAAGAGCCGCAGCAGAATGGAGTGTGCGGATGTGGTGCCTCACCCCTGACTCTCCCCCTGCAGACCCCTCTGAGCCTAGCCTGCCATTCATAAGCGCAAGTCCTCATGCTACAGGGGTGGGACTTCCACAGTCCTTTTATGGTCAGAATGGTGATAATCATACTCATAACTATCGTTTAGTGATCGCTTTCTCATTACCAGTCACAGCGCTAAGTATTTGACAAGCATGGTTTCATCTGAGCCTCACAGCTTTACACCATGCATTTCATCACCATTTCCATTTTACAAATGAGAAAAGTGAGTCTTAAAATGGGATTCCTCAAGTCAGCCGGTTTACCACCCAGACAAGAGTGTAGAGGTGGCCAGGGAACTGATCCGCAAAGGAATGGCCTTTGCAAGATCCTGGTGGAGAAGTCAAGCCAAATTCCTCAGACTCATTTTTCCATACAGATAGGGGCTACCTACTAGCAGTCCCTTAATTGTGTAATTTAGGGTAACTTCCGTTTAGATTTCATAAACTAAGATAAGCTCATTGCTAGACTGTATGATGTACATGAACCCAGTATTTTACGGAGAGGTATCACATATGTGAATCCAGTATCTCACTGGCTTGGCAATGCTATATTGGCTTTACTATCCTCAGGCAAGTGCAGAGTTTGAAAACCTACAATTTTCACAACTCTCCTTTATCAGGCCGCACTGCCTTTTTTCAAGTTGACAATCAAAGCTATCACTGTTTTCTTGCTCTTAAATGATACCTTACTGTTATTTCAGCTTTACTACTATTTATATTATTTGTTGTGGGCTCTCTTCTTAACCCTACAGAGAGTGGTGAGATATACTGACATATTTTCACCTGCTATTTTTCGAAAACTATGTTGAAATATCATATTAGGCTAAACCAAATGAAATTACCTGTATTCAACTATTTTCCCCTTAGGTTAAACCATATGAAACTGCCTCCAGTGAACCATTTTTGACCTACAAAAATGATAGTCTCATATGGTTCAACCCAATAGTTCAAATATAAATTCCTACCTCATTTGCTAGACAATTGTGTGTATAATTCCCTCCCCCTCCCCAATATGTGGGTACAGTGTTACTTCAGAGGTGATATTCTGCTTATGAATTTGTGCTATTTAAATAATGTGCAACATGTTAATACTATTATTGTAAGTTAGCTGTAAAAAAATTGCTATTTTAAATTTTCACATTTTTTTCTATAGGCTGTTTACTTTTGTTGCTTTCTCATTCTTTATCATCACCTGCTTCCTTTTTCACTGAAGCGAAAATGGATAGGACAGGTAGGACCTTGGGGTCCACCTAAACAGACACTGGTCAAAGCAACTTTAAAAGCACAGCTTTAAGGGCTAAGGGTTTTTTCAAGTCCCCAACAAGTTAGTGTGGATTCAGGATTCCGATTGAAGTCAGCTGGCCTCGGTGATGGAGGGAATGACTCATATTTTGATAAATGACGTTAGATAGCTTCCTGAATAAAAAAGCCCAGGCTTCCATGATAACTCTTTAGGGAAGTTAAGACACAGTCATTATTGAGTTGCCTACTCTAGGTCAGTCACTCGGCTTGGTACGTTAGGTCAGACCTCACTTAATACCACAACGAACCTTAGCAGGTTGGTATTAATCTGCACGGGTGGAGAAATACGTTCACAGGCTTGAGCATAGCAAGCAAACTTCAAAACCCATTTGAATGTTCACCACACAGCTTTCTTTCCCCTTCTCTACCCCTTGCTCGCATATTCAACTCATCATTAAATCCTATTGGTTCTACCTATAAAATGATCCTGGAATCTGCTCCTCCACCATTTTCGTTATTAACGCTTGAACATGAGCTGCCCCATGGACAGATGCAGCAGCCTCCCAGCCTCTTTCCTGCCTCAGTCCCCACCCATTCCCCCCATGCCGCCTCCAACTTGCTCCATAATTCTAGACACAGATCTGACCACAACCCACCTCTTCAATGGCCCTGCAGCGTTTGCAAGATAGAAAGCATTTCCCAGTCCAGCCTTCCAACAGCGGGGGAAGGACTATGGTCTATCCTGCAAGCCAGATCTGAGCCAGAAGGGAAAGTGCTTTCCACAAACCTGCCTTAAAGACTGTCTGGTCATAACTGTTGTTTATGTTCTGAGAGAAATCTGCACCCCTCCACCTCTTCCTGTTCTGTGCTGGTTCCTGGAACAGGTGGTTGTCAAGCTTCGTCAAGCATGTGATTTCTCATTCCTGGTAGCAATCGCGTACTCATCCCGTGCCTACCACTTTCCCCTATCTAATTCTTCAGGGCCTGCCAAGTCATATGGGGGTCAAGTTTGTCTTGCAGCTGCCCAAGATTTGCCTCATGTAAATTCCCCTTAATAAACTCTATTACTTACCAGATTGGAATGTTCCCCCTTTCTTCGCATTTCCCTGCTCCCTGCTTACAGATGTAGATGTTCAGTCCCAGAAATTTTCTGTGGGCATATGTGTACTAACACCCACCTACCTCCTGGCCACCTCTGCCAACAGTCCTTATCCCCACCCCCACCCCACCAACCTCTCCAGGCTCTCTCATTTACTCTAACGCCCATGACCTTTCCAATCTAACTCCCAAGCCCCCTTGCACTGGCTACCCAGGGCATTTGGAGGGCCTTTCCAATTTTTTTTTTTTAATATCCACCACTTTTCCACCTGGCAAATTCTCCTTCCTTTAAGGCCCAATTCAAAGGTCACTTCCTGTGGGAGAGCCTACCCAGACTCTCCTTGGCAGTTCATAGCTCCTTCATGCTGACAGGACTTTTTTAATTAGACAGTTTCTATTGAATGCTAGAATGTGGAATGATGTTGTTGAAATTTCTAATCTGTCTTTCCCACTCGATAATCAGCCCCCAGAGGATAAAGATCATGCTGTATTTACCTTTGGATTGCCAGCATTCATAAAAGTGCCTGGCACAAGGTCAGTACTCAATAAATATTCATTACTGTACAAATACCCCAGTAGTCTCTGGTACCCAGAGAGCATACTGAGTAGCTGTTGGGTACAGCACATTGAAAGGTGAACTGAGAGGAAGGATGACTGAATTCAAGTCAGGCTCGCCTACTGACTGGCTCTGTCACCAGCCAGTGGATCTGGGTCTCAGTCCCCTCACTTGTAAGGGGGGAGACGCCTGAATGCCCCTCCAGAGATCACATCCGATGATGCAAAGGACCTGATGCAAAGGGAAGGACGTTGGAGGTCTTCTAAGGAAAGTCATGGTAGATAATTGAGGCAAGGAGCCTCAATTCAAGACCCCCATCATCAAGTTCAAGGTCCAGGACTTTAATTCCTTGCAGGATCATTGCCTAAGCAGAGGTGTGCTTTTTGAGGATGAGACCTTCCTTGCTGAGATTTCCCGTAGATTCGAAGGACCTGGACAGTGTGGAGTGGAAGCGGCCCAAAGTGAGTGAGTGCCCCCAGCCCAGGTGCACTCTCATCCCCCGGGCCCTCTCAGGTGCCTGCCATGGCCCCTCCCACTGAAGGGAGGGTGGGCCTGAGACCTGGCTTTCAGGGGTGGTCCAAACCAAACTGGAAAGAGAGTAAAGTTCATCTGGTCCTTGGGCTACAGTGTTGTATCCTTGGTGGGATGGAAAGACCCTGTACCAGGAACCCAGACCCCTGATTTCTAACCCAGTTCTAACTCCGAGCACATTCATAGATTACATGCCTTGGTATTCTCATCTGAAAAATGGGAAGACACACGTATGAGTTGATTTCTGATGTCTCTTCTGTCTCCATAATTGAGCCCACCTCTCATCACTCTTTATTCTCTTCAAGGATCACTGTCTTCATCTTTCTTTCCTTTTTTTGTTAGAATTTCCTCAAAAGGAATATACCATATCAGACACTTATGCAATAGGATGAATTTAAATAATTGCCTTGCCTCTCCCACTGTTATTTGTATTTTCAATCTTACAAAGGCTCGATTTCAAACATCAGCTGTAAAATTAGGAAGATATTTCATGACAACATTCAAATCCCCCTGCACCCCGCCCCAGCCCCACCCTAGCAAATGGCCACTAAGCCCACCTTCAGCAAGTTGAACCCTGCTGTTTTTTCTAGAACCATCTCACTGTCGGGGCAAGAAGCTCCATAGGCCATTTCTCAGCCTACTTAACATTTTATAATCTCCTCAGAGCTACTGTTAATGAAAAAGACCGAGGTAAGGGGTCCGATGCTCAAACCTTCTGTCCCTGCTTCTAAATGCGGCCAGCAAAACCGGAAACAAGAGAAAATAATGTAATCATTAGCTTGCTAGATGTTATAACATCAGCAAGAATTACTGAGCACATATTAAATGCCAAGCACCCTGCTGGCACTTTCAACAAAGTCAAATTAGGTAATGCAGAAAAGGTATTTTCTGATGACAGAGAGCTGTTGGGGTGCCAAGCCTTGTCCTATTTCAGCCTGGGAAAGAGAAAGGTTAGTGGGGGTCAGGTGGGGCTTGGATGCTGTTTGGGTGCTTCAACCTTCTGGGATCCATCTTACCAGCCACAGGTAACAAGCCCCCAACAATCAAGGATCTTCTTCTGGCCTTCACCTCCTAAGGATGGCTGAATAGAGAGCTCTACTTAAACTTTGGAGGGGATATATATATACATATATATATATATATATATGTATATATATATCGCTATCTTAGTTTCAGAGGCTGAGATTCTTTTTGAAAGTATTTTTTCATAAGGTGCTAGGCGATAGATATGAAACTACATTTCCAGTGTTTAAGAACTTATAACATCTATTTAGAAAGGGTTAAGAGTTTCTCATAATCTTTTTTTTTTTTTTAAAGATTTTATTTCATCATCTTTAGAAAGAGGGGAAGGGAGAGAGGTAGAGAGGGAGAGAGACATCAATGTATGGTTGCGTTTCACCTGCCTCCAGCCACAGACCTGACTAGAGACCTGGTTTGCAACCTTGTTATGTGCCCTGGCTGGGGAATCGAAACTGCAACCTTTGGGTTCGCAGGCCGGCCCCTTAACCACTGTGCTACCAGCCAGGGCATTCATAATCTTAATTCCAGCAGCATTCCAACTTGTGAAGTCTTTTGGGACCAAGGAGAAAATAAGGCAAACAGAAGTGAAGTGACTTACATAGAATCATGCCAGGAACCCAAAATAGATGCACTAGAGGCCAGATACAGTCTATTCCCATTCCTCTTCTACCAGGGTGTCATTTTTCATTCCTGCACTTCTGTTAAAATGTCTTGGTGGATAGGTCCTATATCTTTGTGTCCGTTATCATAACTGGCAATACTTACATTTGTGCAGGACTTTCTAGAGCTTTCCATATATCTTCTCTAACTTGGTCCCCCTTTTTAAAAAGTTCATGGATAATAATAACAAATCACATTTATCAAGTCTGTACATATGCTAGGTGTTAATCTAAGCACTTCACATAAAGCAGTTCACTCCATTGTCATAGCTGTCTTGTGAGGTAGGTAATATTATTAACCCCATTCAGTAGATCAGCACTATCCAACGGACTGTGCGGTGATGGAAAGTTTCTTCACACTGTCCAGTAACAGTAGCCACTAGTCACACGTGGCTATTGAGCACTTGGAATGTGGACAGTGTGGCTGAGGATCTGACGTTTTCATTTTATTCAATTTAAATTAATTTACTATGGCGTATGACTACCATATTGGAGAGCACAGCAGAGTCACCAATGTATGTCAGATTGAGATAAGAAAATTTGATCCTTATCTTCAGTCTTTAACAAAACACATTTCACTTCTCAGCTAAAGAATAAGGAGCTATGGGCCCCAACCATGTCATCTGATGGGCATTCAGAGCCTATCTGGTGGGTGCTGGCCCATGGCCTTCCCAGAATAAAGCATTACCTACCCAGGAAAATAGTTCCTTCTTCCTCAGTAGCCAGAGCAGACTTCCTGAAAGGTTGATTTACTAGAAATGATTCGCCTTGGGACCAAAATGAGTTCAGAGAAGGAAGGGGTTAACAAAGTGGAGATATGAGTGTAGATTGAAAAGCAACAAGTAACTGAAGGTAACAGAAAGTGAACATGCCAACAGCCGTCGGCCTCTGAGCCAAAGAAATTTGAAGCCAATAAAGCCAATCTCCGGAGCAAACATAGAAAAGAGAGTGGCACTGCCATCTGGCCCATCCTGTGCTCTGGCCACCCTCTGAAAGGGCCTGTGTCTAACCACCAGCGCTAAACCCGGCATTCCCTCAGGCCAGAGCAGCACCTGTCTGGGGAAGTACATGAGCATCCCTTGAAAAGAATGCAGAATCACTGTCAAATTAGACCAAGTGATGTCATGCTGGAACCCCCGCCCCAGAAATGATGTGGGTATTTCTAAGGTTCCAGGATCTCTTGCATGACGTGGGTTTCCGGCATACCTAATATAACAGAGATCACTCAAACTTTGCATTGAGAAAGAGCTCCCCAATTCCGAACTAAGTTCCTAAAATATTTAGTTTGACGATGCCTGATGGCTTCTGTATTCGTCAGGGTTCTCCAGAGAACCAGAACCAATAGGAGGTATGTGTATCCTATAGCATGTATCTAATAGGAAATATAGCAATACACCCTGTTGACATACGTACTATGAGGAATTGATTCACATAGTAATGGCAGCTGAGAAGCCCCGCAATCTGCAAGCTGGAGACCCGGGAAAGCTGGTGGTGTGGTTTAGTCTGAGTGGAAAGGCCTGAGAATCTGGGGGTGGTTGGTGTCATTCCCAATCCAAAGGCAGGACAAGACCACTGTCCCAGCTCAGAGAAGGGCAAGTTCTCCCTTCCTCTACCATTTGCTCTGTTTTGTTCCATGGACTGGGGGAGGCTCATCCACACTGGGGAGGGCAATTGCTTTGCTGAGTCGACTGGTTCAAACCTTCATGTCATCTGAAAACACTCTGACAGAGCCACCTAGAAATAATGTTTAGCCCAACATCTGGGCACCCTGTGACCCAGTCACGTTGACACAGAAAATCGACCACCGCCTTTTCCTTGGCTCCAGGAACGGGAACACGTTGAAGTGGAGAAGCACCTGCCTGCTGGTGTAGTCTGGGGAAGAGCATGGCACACTGGGGGCAGGTTGCCTCACTCCAGCCTGATGCCTGTGGGACCTGGAACATCCTGCTTCTCTGAACCTCTGCTTCCCCCTTGCTGGACCTGGGAGTCCCCTGGGAGGAGCTGTGTAAATCCTGAGCTTTACCTCTGGGTGGCCTGCGAAATCCAAGTGGTAGGAGGTGGGACCCAGCAAGCTCCATGGCTGTGAAGCTCCTGGTGATTTAAATCCCACTCTGTCCCATGCCGGTGATGGCACCATGCTGGTGTGCCTGCCCCACGGGTGGGACTGCCTGGAAGCAGACATTACCATCTTCCAAGCCATCTTTACCCATTTCCCCTGTGGGCCTTGTCTTGGGAAGTCAGCCCCGCAGACGAAACACAGGTGAGTAATTCCAGCCCTTCTACCTCGGAGCCCTCCCAGCACCCCATGAAAGCCAGGGCAGGGCAGGAGCAGACAGCTCATCGAGGACAGGGGACCTAGATGCTGATCTTGTGCCCCACTTTGATTGATGTTGACTATTGACTTGTTCGTAATCAGCTAAAATGCAGGGCTTTTCAACCTTACTCTTTATTACTTGGGTAAACCAGGGAAAGTTGTGCACATTTCAAATAGCTTCTTGGAAGAATAGGAATTGTCTCCTCTCTTTGGCCCATGTAAATGCAATTTTATGTTATTAAGTATCCTGATATGAAACCACTTTGGCATGCTGGGTGTCTACAAAAAGCCCTACTTGATAGTGTGTTCGTCTCATCATTTATTGTAGATTCATTTGCTGGGTGTTTTATTTCAGTGTATTTCCATAATTGAAATCAGCCTGCAGAGTGCCTGTGCCTTGGTGTTTTCTCTCTCTCAGGGGTGTCGTGGGGCTGCGCTGGCTTCTGAGAATGAATGGTGGCAGGATTCTTCTTTTACATATTTATTGTTAATACTGAAACTATAAGTGACACTGGGATTGCCTATTTCCTAAAAGTCTGAGACAACTCAGCAGGAAAATCATGTATACTCAGAAGCCTTTTCAGAGATATTAGGGAGATGTTCTTTGATCACTTTAGAACACTATTCCAAGGTTGTTGATCTTTTCAGGTCATGCACTAACCTGAATGATTCTGGGCAATGTTAATTTTCATCAGAAAACCATTTGTTTTTGGGTTAGTGTAGGATCTAACATTGTGTTTTTAAATCACTAAACCTTATTTTTACATCTACTTTTATTTCCAGTTCTCTATTATATTTACCAAAGGCTGGGTGGATGTAAGCCTTCTCCTGCAAATAGAACAATTTTCTTGCTTTACCGACTTTGTTGTTTTTTTCTATGTTATAATTCACTAATTGTGTTCTTTCATCACTTCCTTCCTCCTAGATTTACCAGATCTTTTTCCTTTTCTCTCTAACATCTGTGAGTCAACCACTTTATTCATTTATCCTATATTGTTTAGGATACTGTGTAGATTTGAGGTCCTGCGTTTGTCTGTGAATATGGCTTTTTTAATTTTGCAAATGCTGCAGAAGGAGGGAATCAATATTTATCGAACATATACCCTGCCTGATGCTGCGCTAAGTATTCTACATCCTTCCTCATTTGTAAAATGGACGGGCTCTTGCTTTGCAAGGCTGTGGGGAGACAGTTTGTGAATAAAGCCCTGAACCCTTAGTAAGGGTTTGAGACAGACAGCCAGGGCCTTGACCGCTGTGTCATTGGAGGCTTCCAGTTTACACGCGAGGAAACTGAGGCACAACCAAGGAAATGAAGCTGCTCAGCGTCACCCGGAGAGCAACGCAGAGCAGGATTCTATACCAGTTTGTCTGAATCCACTCTCAAGGGCACACTCACACACCACACACCTCCTCCGCAGACCCCTAGGGGAGACTAGAAAGAAATCGTGAAGAACTGCTCCGGGGGTAAGTCATCAAAGCTGAGCAACATTGACCTTGTTCCTGGTCCAGTAACCCCAGGGCCTCCACACTCTTCTTTTACTCCCACATGCGGAGTGTCTTAAGCCTCTGCTCACTGACAGCAGGCCTCTGTTGGGACTTCACTTTTTTTTCCAGTTGAAGGGGAGGGGACAGTTCAAGTCACTGAAGTGCCCCTAGTTGTTCTGAAACTGGGAGAGTTGCTTCCTCCATGGCTCTGCACAGAGACCCCCAAGTTCTGCCCAGCCACGGGGACTGAGGAGGGTTGGGCTTGTTGCCATCACTCCAGGGCCTGGGCCCACGTGCACCTCTCCGGCCAGCCAAGGGGGCTGGCGTGTGCGGGAGCTGGTGCAGGGAGTGAAGACCCCCCACCTGCCAGCTGGACACCCATGTTGGCGTCTTTGATGCCTCCTGGTGGTGCCGGCCACCAGGAAGCTGGAAGTTTATCAAGTTCTGGCAGGTGTCCCAGGGCACAGGGCTCCGTTCACTCATGGCTGTTGAGCACATGAATCTATTTCCATTTTGCAGCCCTGCTCACTGGGGACTTATTTGTCAACATGAAAAGAAATGATACAGGCACAGTTACCAAATTCTGCTAATGTACGCAATGGAAATCCAGGAAGAGCCGCGTGGAGAAGATGCTGAGGAAAACCCCGCAGGCTCCTAGTCGGGGCAAACCTAGAGACTGTGGGGCCGGGGCAGCAGCCAGACCTTTGGCTGAATGTCCCCTCAAAGGGCCTGGGAAGCCCCTTCAGAAACGCTCACCGCCCTCATGCCTGCTGAGTTCCCAGAATTCCCCCAGACATGGCAGCTGCAGAATCCTCCGACAGCCACTTTCTGTAGCCAGCAGGCACTGTGTGCTGGAGGTGGGGAAGAATGGGCACTGAGTGACAGCACCGGAGAGGAGGGGCCTGGAGAGGAGGGGCCTGGGGTCTTCCAGAATCAGTCTGTGAGTTAGCCAGGGAGCCAGCCAAGATCTGAGTAATGCGCGTCCTGCATCCTGTACAGCCCATGGCTGGCCTTGAACCTGGCACCCAGAAGGCCTATGCTGACTTCTGAGAGATGACATTTCATAAGAGAAGCTTTATGATGTTTATAAAAGATTTCCTCGAAGAAATGAGTCTGATTTTTTTTCTTTTCTTGTTTATAACCTTTTAATAAAACACTGCTTGTTAGGACCAGAATAGCTGAATATCCAATGTAAGGATCCTGAGATCTCATGTTATCTCTTCATGCAGTTTGCTTATGAATTTATGGCCTGTCTTATCAGCTACGTATACATCCCTTTGACATTCACCTTCCTGGTAGCAATAAAACCTGAAGAATGAGGGGAACTTGTAAGCACCTATTTAAGAATTAACCTCCACTTCTCAAAGACAAAGTGAATGATGTCTTGGGTACCACTTGGGGACATAAAGGAATGAAAGATGCTCATGGCTTTTCTCCTTCTTTCCTAAGGATTTATTAATGGATAAATCAGAGCCTCACTTCATCCTGAGAGATGTGAGCAGATTTGACATTCAACAAGGAGAGGCAGGTAAGGACCCAACCTCTTCTCTTCTGCCTGTGGATCAGGGCAGGCTGCTCCAAGTCGGCCTCCCGATAGGGACGGGTGGAGGGTGGTGCCCACCCAGGCCCTCAGAATTCTGCCCCAGCGGCTGAGAGGGTGAGGCCAGCCTCCTTAGTGCTGCTCATGCCCAGTTCTGCAGCCTGCAAGTTGGCTCAGCTATGTATGTACAAAACTATTTGGGGTGAAGTATTATGAAAAAAAAAAAGGAGAAAATAGATACAGGGTTTAGTCTGAGCACTAAGTAGAGGGAAGCATCAGGAATATGGAAAAGAAGGAGGGATGGAGAAAGGGGGAGCAAACATTCATTGAGCCTTGGCTGGTGTGGCCCAGTGGCTTGAGGGCCAGCCTGCAAACTGCAAGGTCGCTGGTTCAATTCCCAGTGAGGGCACATGCCTGGGTTGTGGGCCAGGGCCCCAGATAGAGGCCTATGAGAGGCAACTAATCAATGTATCTTGTGCACATTGACATTTCTCTCCCTCTTTCTCCCTCCTTTCCCCTCTCTCTAATAACTAAATACAATATGAAAAAAAAATTTTTTCATTGAGCTCCTGTTATGATTCTGCCGCCAGATACTTTGCATATGCTAGTTCCTTTATTCCTTGTAACATCCCCATCCTAAATGTGTGGAAACAAGGAGTCCAAGAAGTTAAATCATTTCCTTAACGTCACATAAGCAATCAGTGACAGAATTGGGTTTGAACCTAGAACTGTTTGATTCTCTCCCACCCACCAGACAGTCAGGAGCTAAGAGCTAAGAGCTGAGCAGTATGGACAGGGGAGAGGAGGGCTGGCCTTGCAGGAGGCCCCTGGGCAGTATCAGAAGTGGCCAAGAGAAACCCCTGAGCAAGAAGCCCAGGAATGGACATTCTGCCCAGGGGGGGCAGAATGGGCTGGGAGGGGAAAATGGAAAGGAAGTTAGGAGACAGCAACTCTTCTGAGAACAGACTCAATACCCTTAAAATGTCAGCCTTCAGGTTATGCCTGCACTTGGACTTCCCCTGATGGAGCCATGGTGTCCTGGGCTAAGCTGATAGAAGCCACTGTGGCTGGTGGTCAGTGATGGTGAGAGTCCTCAGCTGCCAAATAACCCTCCCAGTAGAGCTCCCTCTAACTGAAGACAGGACAGGACCTCTCTGAGGGTGTCTGTGTGACTCTGCACCCATCACAGTGCCTGACGTGAAATGACATTCAAATTGTTGGTTGTGTTGAAGATGAAGGAGGGAAGACCCCAGAGAATGGGATGAGGCTCATGCTCAAAGGGGTCACCATGACATCCAAAAGAAGCTGGAAGCCGCATGTCCCTCAGGGAGGAAGAGGGGAGAACCCCTGTGTGAGCTAGAAGGGTCCAGACACAGGTGGCTGAGCAAGTATGAGCACAGAAAAGCCCAAATCTGTTTTCTGAAATTGTAGACAGCACCATTGCCACCAAAGCTGACAGCAGGAGATGCTGTGGCTTTAGCTCTGGGCATCTCTAGCAGAATGAGAGTCAGAAGGCAAGCTGGCCCACCAGCCCTGCCGCAGCCTGGCTGGGGCTCTTCTGACCTCCCTCAGATCACCACCTGTCACCCGCACCATCACCACCAGCCCCTCCTCTATCTTGTTGAGAACTGGTCCCAGTGAATCCTTTCTCCAGTTCTCTCTCAGTGGGGAAAAATGCATTATTTAGAAGGGTGTATGTGGCTTCAGGTAACAAAGACCTGTGAAATGCATGGGGTAGGGCTTCCAGGTGTGTCCAATGGGCCTCTCACCCTTGACTTGTGTCCCCAAGCTGCAGATTGCTGGTTCCTGGCAGCACTGGGCTCCTTGAAGCAGAACCCACAACACCTGCAGAAGATCCTGATGAACCAAAGATTTTCCCACCAGTATACAAGCATTTTCCATTTCCAGGTAGGTGCCTTGCTGGGATGCTCTGTGTGGCTTTCTCTGAGTGCAGGGAGTTGACTGTCATTTCCTCTCTTTGTCTGGCAGCTCCCCATGTGGAAGAGACACTTTTGTGTTCCACTGCATAGCTCCAGAAAAGGATGGGATTTGAGCTCATGATCTGACAGCACATGGGAAAGAGGAGAGTTAAAATGTTCTCATGTAAATGTTTTTGAATGACAGAAGCAATCAGAAAAAAGTAATGTGTACATAATTGAGCTTTTGTCTATTCTTATGCCATATCTTGTTATTTTGATTATAGTAGCTTTAGAGTAAGTTGTACCATCAGGTAGAATAATCTCTCCTTCAGTATTCATTATTCTTTTCTTAAAAATATCTTGGTAATTCTTAGACATTTATTCTTTGATGAGAACTTTAAAAATCATTGTGTTTAATTAAAAAGAAAAGTCATTGTGAGGCGGAGTGGAGCAGCATTAAGTTTATGTATTAATTTGGAAAAATTATACTTTTATTATGTTAATGATAATTTCCAGAAACATGGTCTATCTTTCCATTTATTCAGAACTAGTTTTATGCCCTCCAGTAAAATGTTACGGTTATGTTTTTATATTGGTGCTATACTCTTCTTGATAAATGTAGTTGAAAATATTTTACAGTTTTGTACGTTATGTGAATGAGATGTCTGTCCCCTCTTATTTCTAACTAGATGTTACTGAAAAGAGAAAAGCCACTCCTTGTTCCATATTAAAATGTATCTGGCCACCTTACCAAATTCCTTTGCTTTAATTCTTTTTTCTTTAGTAGAGTCTGGATGTTTTAGTAATCTAATATTACCTGCAAATGAAGATATTTTGTCCCTGAATATTCAGAGAACTTATTTGCTCTGGTGCCTTGTCTCATTAGTTAGAACCTCACAGTTTCGAATAAGAGCAGCAAGAGCACAAAATCTTGCCTTCGCTTGGTTTTCGTATTATAGTTCCTTAATACTCTGTTCTTTATGTTCAAGATTTTACTTATTTATTTTTAGCGAGAGGGAAAGGGAGGGAGAAGGAGAGGGAGAGAAACGTAGATGTGCGTGAGAAACGTCAATCCGTGGCCTCTCGCATGCCCTGAGCTGGGGGTCTGACCAGCAATCCACGCATGTGCCTCACCTGGGAACTGGAAGGCTCACACCCACTGAGACACACAATTCAGGGCAGCACTCCGTTCTTTAAGTACACTGTTGGACTTAATCTGCTAAAAATGTGAGTAGAATTATTGCATCTATTATTATATGTAGAAGGTTTGGGGTTTTCTTTAATGTTTGAGTAGGCTAACTTTTTAAAGTAAACCCATGAGCTTTATATACTTTGAGCTGAAATAACATGAATAATGGTGTTAACCATCGGTCATCTTTCCTTCGAAAGTAAGACAGAAAGTAGTTAAATCATCTGGATCTGCTTCCTATTTAAATATGATTTCTTGAACTCTTTCAGTGTGCTCGGTAACAATGGATCTGCTTGGGCCTCTTATTTCTTCTGGAGTTAATTTTTGAAATGCAGGTTTCTGCCAGGAAAACCAACTGTTCCTTCCATGTTCCAAATTTAGTGACAAAACGTTGCTTGTACAATTTTCTGAATATGTATTTCTTCCAGTCAGAGGTTTAATCAACTGTTAATCACAATGCTATATTTCTATTGTTCCTTTTTCTCTCTTAATTCATTGCATTAATATTTGAACAAATTAACTTTTAGTTTTCATTATTCTTTCTATTATTTTTCTCCTAGAGCTCATTTTATTTTCTTTCAATTAAAAATTTGTTAACAATACTTTTTAGTCTCCTTGCACCCTCCTTTCTCCAGCAATCACCACACTGAGCCTTTTTTCCTTTTTGCTTAATCCCCCCACACACACACCTAAACCTCCCTCCCCAACTCGCTGTCATCCTGCTCTCCATGTATGAATCTCTCCCCATTTCCCATGAGAGTTCAGTTGTTCACTAGGTTCCACATAGGAGTGAAATCATATGGTATTGGTCTTTATCTGACTGGCTCATTTCACTTAATGTTCTCCAGATCTGTCCCTACTGTAGCAAAGAGTAAACTTTTCTTCTTTTTTGTGGTCGAGTAGAATCCCATTGTGTAAACGCCCCATAGTTGTTTTAACCACTTGTCTATTGATGAACACCTGGGCTGCTTCCATATCTTGATGACTGTAAGTGATACTGTAATGAACATAGGTGTGCTTATGTTCTTTTGAATTAGTATTTTGGGTTCATTCAGATATGTTCGCAGAGGTGGGATTGCTCAGTCAAAACTCAGATCCATTTTTAATCTTTTGAGGTGTTGCTATATTCTACCAACAGTGCAAAAGAGTTCCCCTTTCTCCATATCCTCACCAGCGATTGTTGTTTGTTGATTTGATGATAGCCATTCTGACAGGTGTGAGATGATATCTCATTGTGGTTTTAATTTGCACCTCTCTGATGATTAGTAATGTTGAGCTTCTTTTCATACGTCTATTGGCCCTCTGTATGTCCTCTTTGGAGAAGTGTCTATTCAGGCCCTTTGCCTGTTTGTTAGTTAATTGAATTGTTTGGTTTTGGGTTTTATTTTATTTTATTTATTTATTTCTTGGTATTGAGTTTTGTAAATACTTTGTACATTTTGGATATTAATCCCTAATCAGGTATATGGGCAAATATGTTCTCCCATTCTGTGGGTAGTCTTTTTTATTTTGTTGATGATTTCCTTTGCTGTGCAAAAACTTTTTAGTTTAATATAATCCCACTTCTTTATTATTATTCTTTTTTTGGTTTGTTTATTTGTTTGTTTCCCCTGCCTGGGGAGATTATTTTTTTTTTCCTTTAAAAAAAATTTTTTTTTTTTAAATTTTATTGTTGTTGTATTGCATCCATCCGCTTTTTGCTTGCCTGGGGAGATATGTTAGACAAAAGTTGCTATGAGCAATATCCAAGATTTTGCTCCCAATATTTTCTTCTAGGATTTTTATGGTTTTGGCTCTAACAGTTAAGTGTTTATCCATTTTGAATTTATTCTTTTGTATGGTGTAAGAAGGTGGTCTGGTTTCATTTTTCTGCATATATCTGTCCAATTTTCCTAATACCATTCATTGAATAAACTATCTTTATCACATTGTATATGCTTGCTTCTATGTCAAATATTAATTGACTATAAAGGTGTGGGTTTATTTCTGGGTTCTCTATTCTGTTTCATTGATCTAGTTGGATTGTTCCCTTTATCATTATGTAATGTCCTTTGTCTCTTACTATAGCCTTCCTTGGTTTTAAAATCTATTTTGACAAATATAAGTACTGCTACCCCAGCTTTTTTTTTTTCTTTTCTATTTGCATAAAATATCTTTTTCCAACCCTTTACTTTTAGTGTATGTGTATCTTTCAATCTGAGTTGGGTCTCTTGGAGGCAGCATATATGTGGGCCTTGTTTTCTTATCTATTCAGCTATCATTTATCTTTTTGTTGGAACATTTAAGCTATTTACATGTAAGGCGATTATTGAAAGAAATGTATATAGTGCCATTTTATTGTTAGACTGTCTTCCTCTGTATTCTTTCTTTCTTCTTAAAGCAAACCCTTTAACATTTGTTATAGTCCTAGTTCGGTGTTAACTCCTTTAGCTTTTTCTTGTCTGGAAAGTTTCTTATTTCTCCTTTTATTTTAAATGATAGCCTTGCTGGGTAAAGTAGCTTTGGTTGTAGGTCCTTGCTTTTCATCACCTTGAATATTTCACAACACTGGCTTCTGGCCAGAAATGTTTCTATTGAGTAATCAGATGCCAGTCTAGTTGGTGCTCCCTTGTAGGTCACTTACCTGCTTTTCTCTTACAACTTTTAAGAGTCTATCCTTGTCTTTAAACTTTGTCAATTTAATTATGATGTGTCTCTTTGGGTCCAATTTGTTTGGGACTCTCTGAGCTTCCTGGACTTGTGTGGTTTTTCTTCACCAGATTAGGGAAGTTTTCAGTCATTATTTCTTTAATAGGTCATCAACCCCTTGCTTACTCTTTTCTGGTATTTCCATGATGCAGATGTTCTTCCACTTCATACCGTCTAAAATGTTTCTTAATCTCTCCTCATTTTTATAATTCTTTTTGCTGATCTGCCTGGGTTTTTCTTTCTACCTTATCCTTCAAATCACTGATCAACCCCTGCTTCCTCTAACCTACTATTTACTCTGTCCAGTGTATTATTTATTTCAGATCCTGCATTCTTTATTTGCAACTGCTCCTTTTTTCTGGTTTCCATGTCATTCCCCATGCTTTTGAGTATCCTTATAATCATTATTCTAAACTTTCTATCTAATAAATTGTTTGTTTCCTCTTTACCTAGTTCTTCTTCTGGAGCAGTATCTTGTTCTTTCATTTTGGGTTGTTTCTTTGTCTTCCCATTTTGGCTGCTTCTTTGTATTTTCTACCTTAGTTGTCGAACTAATCACGCTGTAAGCAGTGAGGCATAAGCTCCACAAGGTGGGGCAGAGTAATTCCTGTGGTTGGGGCTCTTGCTTCCCCTCAGGCTGATGCCTTTCAGAGAGGACTGCTCTGCCTGGGAAGTGTCTATTCTCAGAAGTGCCTAAGTGAGGTGGCTCCTGTAATGTGGGGGATGACACGGCCAGGGATCCTGGCAGCTGTCCCTTTAGTTTTCTCTCTAGAGCCACCAACCCCAGACTCTCTTCAAGTATATCTAGTCCGTTCTGCCCTCCCTCTGCCAGAGTCCAGGGTGAGTGGCTACAAGTGAAATTTTATGTGTTGGCCCATTAAGAGGCTCCCCGTGTCACCAGCTATCTCTCCCTGTCAAACAGAAACCCTGCTGCTTTTCACAGCTGGATGTTATCTAGGTTCTTTGTTGGCTCTGGTGCTGTAGTCTGGGGAGTCCAGCATGGGGCTTAGACCCTACACTTTGCAGGGGGCCCCCTGGCACTGAAATGTCCCTCTGGTACTTTAGTTGCCACCCATGGGAGCCCCTCCAGCCCTCTTGTGCCTCCTCCACACTTGTGGTGAAGTAGTTTCTTCTGTCTCTCCAGGGTTATAAGGCTTCTCTCTACCTCATGTTCAGTTGGTTATTCAGGATGCTTTCTCTACAATTTAGTTATAATTCCAGATTGGTCTTGGGAAGAGGTTAGTGTAGCTTCCACTTACTCCTTCACCATCTTGGATCATTCCCAGGGCTTTTTTTTTTTTTTCCTCATAATTACTTTTTAATTTTTTTTCATTCATTCCTGTTTGCTTTCTCTTGTTTAATTTTAATTGGTTTTTTTTAATTTTCATGATCTTTACACTTAATATTCTTAGCCTTTTTAATTATAAAAGCTTTAAGCCTATAAAATTCCCTCAGCTCTTATTTATATTTAGGTTTCAATATAAAATATCTTATTTTATTAATTCTAAGATAATCTATTTTAGTTTTGATTGTTCTGTAGCAGTTAATCTTTTGGTTATTAGAGTTTTAGATTTATTAAATTATGATCAGACAATATAATTAATAAAACCTCTATGTTTGGGAGGAATTATTCAAGTTTTATGGCCAACCCCATCATAGTTTTCGTAAATATTTTATGGACATAAAAGATGAATCTGTATTATCCAAAGGTTATGGGTTTTATAATGGCATATTTTTTGTCTGTGTGATTTATCAAATTCTAAAAGAGGTAAATTTAATTCCTTCTCCATAGTTAGAGTTTGCAGGGTTTTCTTAGGTTTTCAGATGATCTGGCTTTATATTTTTTTCTATTATCTTCATTGGTGCCCAACAGTTTATGTTCTTGTTATCTGGCTGCTGGAATAAAGGTTACAAATATATCTCTCTTTATTACATGTAACACTTTGGGCCTTACATCCCTCTTTATTAGAAATTCATATTGCTATTCCAACGTCCTGTTATATATATTTCCTTGTTATATCTTTGCTTATCCCTTCATTATTAATTTCATTTTCACTATCGGGTGTTGCATATACAAAGCCTATTTAAAACTTACTGCTCACCATTGTTTCTTTCACCCTTCATTTCCCTTTATCTGAAGACTTTTGTTCAAATTTCAACCTCATTAGGTAGGAGTAGTTCCTTGGGTAATTTACTCAGATTACATGAGTGTTTTTCATTTGCTCTTTCTAAAGAGTGATACTTCAGTTGGGTGTAGGATTCTTGGATCACATTCTCTTTCCTCAAAAGTCTATAAACATTATTCCATTGTCTGATGCAGAAGAGAAATCCAATGCTAATCTAGGCTTTTACTTTGTATATAACTGGTTCTTTCAAACTACTAGCTTATAAGAGGCTCTTTCTCTCCTTTGTGTTTCAGAAATTTCTCTGGAATATGTCCAGGTTATGCCTTTATAAAATTAATCATGCCTGGAAATTCAGAAAGCCCTTACATTCTAAAGGCCTATCCCCTTTTTCTACTCAGCTAAATTTCCCTCCATTATTTCTGGGCCTCATCCTTTATCCTGTTCTCTCTTCCTGAAGTTCAATTATTTGCATACTGGGTCTTCTCTAACAGTGCCAGGTGATGCTGACATTGCTGGTCCAAGGACCACACTGAGGAATGAGCTGGAAGATGTAGGGTTCAGCTCTGTCTGACCTGTCTCAGGGCTGCAAGTGTTGGTTGAATGAGGGGGTTAGGACAACGTGAGGCCCACATAGGACACACTACGCCCTTCTAGATGTTGAGGAAAGTTCCACAGTTGCCCAGAAACAGCTGTAGTACTGACGTCTGTACACCTCTTCCCATTGCTCTGAGTGTGGGCATTACTCTTTGGAAAGGGCCCAGTTCCCTGGGCAATTAGATGCATTGCCAAACACTCCTGGCTTCCCTCAAACATTTGGGTGTTGGTGGAATGGTAGCAGCATACTTTCTGGAGGTTGCAGACATCGTCCTGATGCTAGCTGTCTGCCTCCAGAGAGGTGAATCAAGAAATACTGGTTTGTAGCCTCATTTCTGATCATCAGTCAGGCTGTTTGCATCCTCTCCAAGAACAGTTGTCATATCTGATGTTTCCTTTGTATAGGGAGAACAAGTTAGGTCAACACTGCCAGTGTGGGAAGATGGATAAGGGTCACTTCTAAGGGGGAACCAGCCAGAGGAGCTCATTCAAGCCAGGGCACGCTGGTTCTGGATTGACCCCCTGTGCTCCAGGCACTATCCTAGGTGCAGAACAAAAAGGCTATTGAAAAACCATTTTTACTTGCAAAACTATGATCTCTTTGTGTCTGATCCCAATCACAGCCCTATGAGGCAGTTCTAGTCTTACCTCCACTTGACCCATAAGGAAACTGAGCCACAGAGAATTAAGTGTCTTACCCAGTGTCTGTTGCTCAGGCAACTAAAGAGAAAACCAGGCCTCAAGCACAATTCCACGTTGCTACCCCATTAAACTCAAACCCAGGCTGGGCTGTCCTTCCAATACCAGCTTCTAGGAGCTGGGATAGCTTTCCTTGGTGCTCCAGCCATGTTTCATGATTTCCCTCTAATAACATTCCTGTTGCCTTTCCACCTCGCCCACTGATGCATCTTGCTGTAACAGGGACACGCACCCATGGCTGTGCAGAACCAGCGGCAGGGCACCGGTTCATTAGTGACTGTGAAACATCTTCGCTTTGCCTCCACCGACATCTCTGTCTTGGTCTCCATCTCTGCTTTGCAAACGTGTCCTCAGCTGGGTGCAATAGTCCAACATCTGGGATATCCAGCTGTCAAATAGCACGTGGATGGCTGCCTGTCATTGCCCAGCAGGTGAAAGAGAGCCTCCAACTTTACATCTAGCCCACCTGTCGGAGGCCTGCCTTTATCAAGGTTCAGGCCTGAAGCTGGAAGCCCTGCTGCTTCTCCATGGAGGAGACCAGAGAAAAACCTCCAAAAGGCTGGCCTTATTATGAATTTTCCTCACTTGGCGGTGTCCTGGGTGAGCCATTCAGAGTTGAATGCTAGTGATTAAAACAGTCTGTTTTGGAGAGGAACATCTGCTTTATCTGGGCTCTCAGCAGCAGCAAGGCCAGCCGGTTTCATTTCTGCCGCTCCGATGGTGGAGCCAGGGGGAGCTGGCTCTCCTCACTCCTCAGCCCTCTCATCATCTGGCCTCCGGCCCTTTGCCCATGCCATCCCCCAACCTGGGACGCCATCCCCCGACCTGGGACGCCTTCCCCAGCTCTCCCCACCTGCTCAATCCCTGCCTCCTTCCCCAAGCCTCCAGCTCCTGGTAGGCTCCCCATTCCCCAGGGCAGCATCTGATCTAAGGCTCTTCTTTGCCACTCGGCTTCTGATTCCACTACTGGCATTCTGTGCCCACCTATGCCCGGAGAGCCTCATGTTCAGGTTCACCAAGGACCTGCCAAAGCGAGGCCAGAGTTAGTAGCAAAGTCAAACTAGAGCCCAAGTCTCCCCCCTCTCTGCTTGTATCTTTCTTGACTAACTTGGTCTGCGACTCATTTTCTCCATCTGCCAGTGGAGATGACGTGGCTACCCGCTGCCTCTCAGCACAGGCTGAGATTTGTCCTGCAGAGAGTTCGTTTTCACACTGTGCAGGGCACGTGGTAACGGGGTTTTCTTCTGATACAGGGTGAGGTCCAGGTGCCCCCCTGCCCTAGCTCTGCTGACCCACATATTGAACTTGCAGTGGGGCCAGTGGGTGGCAGGGTAGTCGATGATCGCCTGCCTGTCCAGAACAAGGAGTACCTCTTAGTGTACCCTTTCAAAAACAGCCCTGCCTGCTGGAGAAAGCCTACACCAAGTCAGGATGGGCTGCCCCTCAGCCCTGGGCCTTGATGCCGGCCCAGCCGTGTAGCTGCTTGACCTGACAGGTGCACCCCACCAGCCAGCCCCAGGACTTTGGGCAGCTTTGCGGAGTGCAGGCAATGTCCCTGGGATCATCAGAGCCTTGGCTGCCGGGCTGGGCCTCCTCCACATTCGGTGTGTGCAAGGCCATGTGAGCTGGGGCCCTTGCGGGGGACCCAGGGGCATATAGCAAGGGTGGGCAGGGCGGGGCTGACCAGAGATACACATTGACAGTGATATCATTGCAAGAGCTGATATAGGACCCAAATAAAATAGAATATGTTCATAGTCTGCTGAGAGGGCAGAGGAGAGAAAAAACTTCTGAAGTGGGGGCTCACAGGGAGTCTGCCTGAGACTGTACAGAGGCGGTGGCGTTGAGTGAGCATGCCTTGAAGGGTGGGTAGAATTTCAGCAGTGGGGGACATATGTATGGGAGGCATCCCCAACAATGGAAATGATACCAAAGGGGTGGGACAATTCAAAGTGCAGTCAGGATAATGGGGCCCTGGTGTGGATGCTGTGATACTGCATTTATGTGGGGGTGAGGGGCTGGGAGAAGTGGTTTGTTATTATATGGTCCAGACGCTATCTTCTGGTGTTGACAAACTCAATGGTTTACGAACACCCCCGTTGACATGTTTTATTGAGCTCCTTTTGAGTTACTTTTATTTTTAAATTTTTTTTCAGAGATTTTATCCATTATATTTAGAGAGAAGGGCAGGGAGGGAAGAAGAAAGGGAGAGAAACATCAATGTATGGTTGCCTTTCACCTGCCTCCAGCTACCAACCTGGCTAGACACCTGGCTTGTTACCTGGTTATGTGCCCTGGCTGGGAATAGAACAAGCGACCTTTGGGTTCGCAGGCCAGCACCTATCTGGTCAGCCACCAGCCAGGGCTTGAGTTACTTTTATTTGGCAGATGTCCATTGAGCATGTAACCACAGGCCAGGCACTGTGCATGGCACCTGGATAGACTCTCGGCCTGACTCACGTGGGTGGGTGTGAGTATACATGTGCATATGAGGTTGCTGTCGAAAGACCCACACAGGTGAGGGGTGCGTCAGAGCTAGAAATCAACACTAGGGGACAAAAGGACAGAGGGCCACACCTTTCAAGAGAAAATGGGGAGTAAAGAGTGTTACCCAATCAGGCTTCCTAAAGACCATCCTAACCAACCCCTCATTTTACAAACGGGGATGCCATGGCTCTGAACAGGGATGTGATGGCCAGTGGAAGGGATAGCCTGTGTCTGCGGAGGTTCTCACTCACTCAACAGAAGACATCTTTCAGCACGACTGAAGGCCCTGTGCATTTCCATCCCGGGGCCCTGAGGAGTGGTGACGACCCACGGGCTATAGCCCAGCCTGTCCTTCTGGAGGTCACCATCTGGACAGCAAGACATCTCCACCTCCCTCTCTCTCTCTCTCTCTCTCTCTCTCTCTCTCTCTCTCTCTCTCTCTCTCTCTTTCTTTTTTGCATTCTTCCTTTTGAGCCAACTTGTTCAACAGCAAAGCAGTTACTCTAGACAGTGTTAAGAAGAGCTGTTAATAAGGATTTGAGAACAAACCCCAAATCACAGTCAAGGTTGTTGAACCAGTTCACTTGTTTGGGGAGGTTAATTCAGGTCTAAGCTGCTTTCACAAACACTGCCATTGTTTCCAGGGTGGAGTCAGGCCTCACCCCTCAGGGCCTCAGTTCCTTCTTGTAAGAAAGGGGAGGGGAGCCTGGCAGGTCACCAGGAGAATTAGAAAGCTCTGGAAATGAAAAGATGGCTCTGACCCCATTTCGTTAACAGCTGACCCAAGGCAATCATTCAGCTTGAAAAGAAATGGGAAACTGGACCGGAATCCACATTCCACTGCCTAAAGAAATCTAGCAGAGGATAAAAATGCTTCGAACTATTAAGTGGTTTAAAAGCTGTTTCCTCCATCCACAGAAGAAAGTTAGAGAATGCAGGAGTGCATCAAATAGAACCGCAGCCCATCAGAGCTGAAAGGGGCTGCAGCCCTACCTTCTCCTTTGAGAAAGAAAGAAACAGGCTCAGGGAGGTGAAATGACTTGCCCAAGGTTACCGGGTGTTTGAGGCCAAGATGGAACAAGAACCATTCTCTCTAGTTGCATGCTTTTCCATTGCCCCTTCATGCTGTCAGTCCTCTGGGAGAAAGATCTGTCTTTTTGGCACACATGGACCATAGCACAAGCACGGAGAACCCACCTGTCCAGCAGGGCATGGCCCTCTGTCGCTCCAAGGGTGTGGGCACTGACCCACAAGAGCATGTATGGACTCCAAACTCCCAACTATCCATGTGGCTGGGAAGTCTGGAAATACATTAGTCGTGGCAGCCAAAGTTGGGGGTGGGAGGCATCTGTGTTTTCAGATTGTTTTTCTTGGGCTCATAAAATAGAGAGGAGATTAGGGACAAGATCAGATAGGCTGCCTATCATCTCTTCTAGACTGTCTGCAGTTCAGAACTGCAGCATTTAACATCCCTTCTGGTTCTGACTTAGACATCTGAATTCTCCTCTCTTTCATATCATTTCCGGGAACAGAGATATGTCCCCCATGTGAAGCTGAAGCAGAGGGATGAGAACGAGGTTCTCTCAGAATTCCCAGGCGCAGGTGACAAGGCACAGTGGCAGGTGTGGTGAACGTAGCTCTTGCCATCTTTCCTTTCCTTTCTGTCTCCTGACAGCAAAGGAGGCTAGAAAGAGCCACCGCGCCCCTGAAGCATCAGCAGGATTTGTGAGCACGTGTTTGTAAAGTAGGGAGGTAGCTCTTTATCAAAACTTCCAGTTGCTGTTGGTACAGGCTCCACAGAGAGTCAGGGAGGAGGCTGGGAAAGATACTGAGGAAGGGTGGCGGCCGCCGGCCCTGTCCCTGGGGTGTCTCTGTGGTGACTGCAGTATGGTGTGTGTGCAAGGGATCAGACAAGACCCACAGACCCCGAGGACATGGGTCTGCAGTGACAGGACAGAGCCCTAGCAGCTGCTTTTCTGGAGCAACTCTAGTGCAGCCCTCCTTGAAGCCAGGGAGGGCCCTTGAATGCATCACCAGGAAAGGGCTGTGGCGGTGCAGGAGGTCACACGAGTGGGCTCAGAAAGGGGTTCCAGAACCCCAGTCTCTGTGGACGTCCCGTACCCTCAGCAAAGCCCTCTTCATCTAAGACCAGGAGCCAGAATATCTGAGAGATCGAGAGGCAGACAGGCGTTCAGACCCAACGGGCGTAGTCATGCTGGAAGGCATGCTTTGCGGGTGACCAAGCAAACGCCCCGGGATACCGGGCATAACCCTGGCCTGGAGACAGACAAAGGTGAGATTGCAAACCAGCTTGAGAACAAGTTGAGATCAGTCACATGTGGAGTACCATCTCGTTCTGTGTGTCCTCAGCCTTCTTCAATGAAGGGCTTTCTAAGCCTTCCGCAGCCTTTGTGCCTGGGACAGTGTCCGGCTTAGAGTGTCCTGCTTGATACGTGTTTGCTGAAGTGAATGTACGTGACATCTGGGTGGTCCCTGGGAGGAGAGTGGCCATGGTGGGAACAGGGTGAAGAAGGAGTGCCTGAGGAGCCCCCAGGCCTGAGCCAGTCACCTGGCCACATCCTGGTGAAAGGGTGAGGACTGGGAGGGAACGGGTCTTGTCTGAGGTCACAGGCTCCATTTCAGGAAGCCGTAGCAGTGGACCCAGGTCCCTGACCCCTGTGTGACTTCGCATTACCAGAAAGAAGACTGTGCTGGGAATGTCTCTGTTGCCACTTGCCCACGAAGGGTATGGCATGTTCACTTCTGTCCCCTGTATCTTCCTGCTGATGCGGGGCTGATAGCACTGAGGGTGGGAGTGGGAAACCTGAATCAGGAGGGACAACAGAGGCTGCCTGTGGCCACAGCAGGCCCTGAGGTTGTTGACCATGAGCTTTCAGGGGGCAGGAGTGGGGTCTCATTCATCTCGGAATGCTCAGTGCCTGGCGTGACACCCTGCACACAGAAAGCACCTACAGCTCTTACAAAACTGAACAGGAAACAGTGGTTCCTCATGATAATAATATCCAATATTTATCAAGGGCTCATCATGAGCCAGGCACTCTGCTAGGTCCAGCCCCATGAGGTTAACTAACTTGTCCAAGTTCAAGCAGCTACGTACGTGGGGAGGTTGGGATCTGACCCTCTGGCTGTGGCTCCAGCGTCTGCACTTCTGACCTCTCCACAATCCTGCCACTTGTACAGCTACCCAGTCACAGAGGTGAGGGAAAGGATGGGGCTGTGGGTGGCACATGGGCTAGGATCTCCATTGGGGTGAATAGAAGGTGGGTGGCCTTGGTCCAGGAGGGTGGAGAAGCAGTTCTTCACCTGGGAAATACACAGAGGTCAGGTGTGTTCTGGGGTGTCCCACTGAAGGCACCACAGGGATTGGTCTGACTTCCCCCTCCTAGGTGTTATGGATCCTATCAGCACCTGCTCTATGGCTACCTCCCCAACGCCCTGGCAGACCTCACAGGATGGCTGGTCACCAGCCTCGACCTGTACTCCTTCCCTTCTGACCTAGTGACTATGATAAAGACAGCAGCCAAGGCAGGCTCCTCATTCCCTGCTCCACACAGCGAGGTGAGTACACCTGGGACTCCTTTGCAAGGGTTCAAGTCTCTCCTCACCCTTACCTTGGGGAGGGGGCGGTGCTCACTGGCTCATTCAGCGAGGGAGGGGAATGGTCAAAGCCAGTGGTCTCCAGCCTTTTTAGCATCAGGAACTGGTTTTTTGGTTTTTGCACAGACAAACTTGGTGGGGCACAACTTGGAAGGCGGCACAGGAGGAAGAGCTCAGGTGAGCTTTCCTTGTGGCCCCAGGGAATTGGGGACCCCTGGTCAAAGCCACCAGGGAGACCTGATGGTGTACTTTACAGAGGTCACATCATGGCCCTCCAGATGGCCCTCCGTCTGAAGTAGTATTGCAGGGCTCACTTAAAGAAGGGGAAATGGGATCAGAGAGGCCAAGGAAAATGCTCCCCATCACATAGTCCGTAAGTGGCTGAGCAGGGGTTCCGATATTGCCACCTGACTCCAAAGCTTTTGCCTAGTACTTCCTGTGACCAGCAGCAATGGGTCCGGGCAACTGGCAGGAAGACCCTTTGATTCTCGCTGTTCCCAAAGGCAGTGTGTCCCACTTTGACAAGTCTGGGTGGCCCTCTGCATTATTTGAGTCTTTTCCGAGACAGCCAGCTCCCTACTCACGAGGTGGCTTTCTTCACTCGTTAAACGTGTGGGCTTTGAGTCACACATTCCTAATCCAAAATGCCACCCAAAACTAAAGTGCACTTTAAGTCCCAAGTACTCGCAGGGCGGGGGGACGGGATGTGCCCAGCAGACACAGTTTGTGCTGTCTCATGGATGACGAGTCCCTGGAGGAACAGACACACCAGGTGCTCAGGACTCTGGGGGCTCGGTCAGCCATGGGTGGTCTCTTGAGGTTTGAAGTGCCTGGGGGTCTCAAACCCCGCAGCCTTCAGACTGTGTCTCTAGAGAACAATTCCAGGAACACATGCCGTTCCAGTGGGAGTCAGTGGGACACTTGTCATCCAGCCACAGCACAGCTGCCGGTGACATGTGCTTTTCTGTTTCTGCGAAGAACTTGCAAAAGTGTAATATTTGGTCTGCTCTTCTCCTTTGAAGCCATCGGGGATGGCCTTGGAAGTGGAGAACGTCCTGGTGAGTCAGCATGCCTACACGGTGACTGGAGCTGAGAAAGAAAGGCTCCCGTGGGCTGGCACCTGTGTTCTTGCTCCTGAAACAGGAGTCAGAATCACAGCCTTCAGCAAGCCCAGAAAAGCTGAAATGAGTATTTACCATCCTTACCCCATGGTGGGGCCCATCATGGACAGCTTCCTTCCTTCTATTCATCCAGAAGTTCTGGTACCCAGTATCTTCTCCCCCCAGAGACATCCTGGGATCCTGCTATCCTGGAAGTGATCTCAGACACGGTGAGTCTCTAGCTAGACTGGGGATAACACCCCAAAGGAAAGCAGAATGACCTCGGCAGTTGACCCCAGGGGGAAATTTAGCCCCAGAAGGGTTTTACAGTAACTTATCAATTAAACGGCTGTAACAAAGACACTCCAAAATACAGGGCCCAAGCAAGATCCAGTTTGGTTTTCTCTCCGGTAAGAGGCTGATTCAAAAGCTGGTAGGTGGCTCTGGCTTCCACAGCGTTGAACTTCTACCTGTGAGGCCAGGACAGCTATGCCATGTCCCCTCATCTCCCAGCCAGGGGAAGAGAAAGGGGAGACTCACACATCTTTTTGGAAGGAGCACATTGGGAAAGGCACATTTCCTTTCAGATCCCATTTATCTGAACCTAAACGTGTGGCCACACTGAGGCCCAAGGGAGTCCGAGATATGTTATCTAGCTGGGTCAGCATATGCCCAGATAAAACTTCACTCCCATGGGGAGGGGAGGGTGGCCACTGGAGGACAGTCTACTCCATGACACGGAACCCACTTTGGGTGCACAAAAATGTATGCAATTATTGTGGGCAGTACCATTCGGTCTGGAAAACACTACTAACATCCAGCTTCCTCCATTCACAAACGAAAAAGCTGAGGCCTGAGAGGGGAAGATCTTTCTGAAGGTCAGGTCACACAGCCACTTGGAATGGCCTGGCGGAGACACCTTGGCTCCTCAGTTTCATCTCTGCTTATCATGCAGCCATGTGGTGATGGCATTTCCTGGCCTTGTGATGACTTCCCACAAGTATTCCCTCATCCCTATATTTCCCGCAAACCTTGAGTCTCATAATGTCTTCTAGGCCCTAAAAGATAGCATTCCAAGCTCTGGGGAACATTTTTCACAGACATGTATGGGCCAAGGAAAGCAGAGTGTTAGGTTCTGTTCCTAGCATGCTTTTTTCTGCTTGCTTCTCTCTGTGTCAGCCCGTCTTCTCTTGTCCACTGACCTGAGGCCAGTTGCTTCATTGCTTCATGTTTTGGTGAGTGTTCCTACCTACACAGCAGGGACAGTATCTTCTGTCCCCTGCCTGCCTCCCTAAAGAAATCAGTGACAAAAACACTTCCTTTACCCAACTCCTGGGCAACAGCAGGCACCTAAAATGCTTATTGGATCAATGGATAGGTGCACTTGTCTGAGTGAGGGAAGGCATTTGTCTGTGGCCTCTGAGGATGACATCACTGATCCTCCACCATAGATCGTGTGTGATGAACTCAAAAGGCATTTCCCACAAACCAGGAAGAGGTCATCCTAATAAACCCAGGCCAGGGAGACCTCAGTCACGGTGGCTTCAGGCTCCCTGCCTCTGAATTCTCTCAAGCCGTTCCCCAAATTCTCAGCAGGGACAGCCAGTACCATCAACACACTTGGCCCTGGATGAACTCTGCGCCCCACAGCTCCCCTGACCTTTCATGGGATGAAAGAGCCATGGTACCTGTGTGATGGATCTGCCATTCTTGGGCAAGGCCTCGTTCTGCATCTAGACAGCCTCTCTTTCTCCTGTGAACACAGCAGAAGGGACTTATGCGTTGAGAGGTCCGGATGGCCATGGGACGTGAATCCCCACAGAGGCTGGGCATGGTCATAGCAGTGACAGTCAGATGACAGAGCGGCCATATAGACAGCAAATGCCAAGGGAATGGAGGTAAACTCAGGAGCCAGGCTGTGGGGTCCCCTGGGGCCTGTGCTCCCGGTGACTCCTTTCACAGTGTGAATGTTTGCTCCCCACAGCACTCACCATAAGCTCTTCTCATAAAATGGTAAGCGGTCAGAACACGACACCTGCCCTGTGGTGGCAGGTGTCCAGGACTTTGTGTCCTCTAGGTCTGTTTTGCCATTCTGTGGCTGCTGACACTCTCCAGCCCTCCTGGAGTATCAGCCTAGTGACATCTTCTATGAAGCTCACTGTGTCCCCTGCTGGGACGTTCACATGTTAAAGGCTCTGAGAAGGCCTGCATTAACCAGACAGATAACCGGACCATTAACCAGACAGCTTAGCTTTCATTGAACATGGAAGCTTTTTTTCTAGGAATACATACTAACAGCCTTTCGAACTACCATCCGAGAGAAAACATTTAAGGAAGTGCTGTCCTAGTATTAGTAACCTGGATTACCTCTCTCCTAAGGGCTCGTGAGTCACCAGACTACGGACCACGGGACTGACCCAATCAGACAAGGACCCGAGAACTTGACTTGGTTAAAATTTTCTTCTTCGGAAAGAGGAGGTTATAACTCTCTGCAAGTGCAAAGATTATACCAGTGCATAAAGGCCGGGTGCTTTTGAATCTGCTCATCCTCCCTCTGGGTGGGACATAGGCAGGAAGATAAATGAAATTGGCATTTTTTATTATGTCCCTCTCTTGGTCCATGACTCCCCTGGGCAAGGGGGTGAGTGGCTATCTGCATGCCTCATTTAACCCTCTTCCAGCCCCCTCTGATCCCTGGCGACGCTTCTCCCCTGAGCCCAGCTAAGTCCTGGACTGTTCATTAAGCTCTTTGGGCCACCGGGCCACCATTATTCATGTCCTGCTTGTGGGCACCACCAGATGCTGGCAGTTAATACGGTGTGCGCAGAGCCCGGAGCGCTCTGGGACTGCTCTGGGAGTTGCACACTGAGGGGTGGGAAACCTGGGTTTGTGCCAGGAGCCCCCCATCCCGTGTGGCATTTAAAACGGCAGCATCTTCCACTGCAGTGATATCCAAAGCTAGAAGCAGACAAGGAAAAGTCACAGGAAAGCCCCTTGCCCAAGCCGGGTTCTTGGGCCTGCCCTCGTCGGACTGCATTGTTCCTTCAGGGCCGTGCCCTATCATGATCGCAGGGGGCTTCGGGCTGCAGGTGGGGTCCACCTCGCAGCCACGTTGAAGAATGGGCTGGCTGCTGAAGCAGCTCTTCCTTTATCCACTCCCAGACCCAAAATTAAGTGCCGGGGCTTTGGAGACTGACAGTGGCTAAGGTTAGAATCTTGTCTCTGCCACGTACCCTTTATTAGGAAAGTGGCTTAACCTCTCGAATGGGTGATTCCCTCCTCTGCAAGATGGGAATTACATAAAAACCCACCTCAGAGGATTGGAGGACACAATTCACACCTGGTCCTGAGCCCCGCCTCGCTCGGGTTCTTTCCGTCAGCATTAAACCAGCCCGCCCCCTCCAGGACCCCGCAAGCCTGGGTCCCTGCAGACCACATTAGCACGCAGATCGATACCACAGCAACAACTCCATCATCCCTTAATTCCTCTTGCCTGGCTGCGGGCTCCAGGATCCGGACTGGGGGTTCAAGGGGCTGCCATTATTTCACTGTAATTTTCCCACATTCCTGCCCTCTGGCCTCCGTGGCCTGAAGGAACAAGTGTACGAATCCAGGGGAAAGAAAAGTCCAAGCCTTCAAGGCGCCCTGCTTGGCCATGGAGACTGGGGAGCAGATGAGGCAGGCTGGCCCCAGACATCTGGATTCCCAGGAGGTCCCAGTCTTGCTCCGATCAGCCCCCTACTCAGGACAGCGCTGTGGAGACCCGACACAGCGCCCAGTGGTGGCTGGCAGGGCAGCTCTGTCTGGCAGAGAGATACTTGCTGTGACAGGGCCTGCAGGAGGCTAGAGACCCACAGTCTGCCTCCCGGAGCGCCATCCTGAGATTTATCTGCTCCCGAATCCCAGCTCACCCCAGCTCTGGGATGCAGCCGTAGGGAATGATGAAGCTGCACCTGCCCTGCGCGGTGCTGAGCAGAAAGGGGCCATTTTCTCCTCCGTCTCATTTCAACTCCACACAGGCAGCTGGCATTGACTTTTTATTTCAGAATTTTTTTTTTCTGTCTGCAACCAAATGAGATCAGAAGTTAAATTAGTCCTTAGAGGTGAAAGGCAGCTGCATTCAAATTCCCTCTTTCTGCTGACTTCTGCTGGAGAACTCTGACAGTTTCCTTTTGTCTTCCTTACAGATTCCGTACAAGGGGGCAAGGAACCCCTGGGTAAAACCGAATGGCGAGGGCGCTGGAGGGACGGGTATGTACGATTTCTGAAATCCTCTCTGCCTATCACTGAGACCTGATCACCGAGACCTGTGCTCAGAGAGCGCCCTGCCCCAGGAGGGTAGCTTCTGTCTCCCCTGCTGTGGATCTCACTGCAGGCTTTTCCCGTTCACACCTGCGTGTATCTGTCCGTCTGTCTCACATTCCCATGATGCCACTCACCAAACATCTATTAGACACCGACTGTGGCCTCTCTGTACTGAGTACACTGTTAGGTGAGTGCTATAGGATGCATACAGATGACAAAACCTGGTGTCTGCACCCCCAAACCCAGAATTCGTTTTTTTAAAAGTTGGGGTGGGGTGCAGGGTAGAAGCCAAGTTCTACCTGGCAGAGAGAGCTGGGAGAAGGTGCTTCAGCCCATAAATGGATCTTACGGGATTCCGGCCCTGAGGAAGACACATCCCAGGATGGAATAGCCTCCATTTTAGGGGGAGGAGGGATAAGGAAACTGAGGCAAAGATCTGGATGATCATTCCTCTCACTTCAGCTGGGATGATGTCATGCCCTCACATGGCACCGGTGCGTGGACTGGCACCTGCTCAGAGAATGAGTGGGTGGAGCTAGGCGGGTCTCAGATGCCCTCGTTGGCCAAGTCCCAGGAAGCTGCTCTAAGATCCGGCCGACCAGTGGGGGCTTGGCTTCCTGGTGGCATTTCCCAGCCACCAGGAAGACTGGTCCCTGCTCCCCAGCCACTTGCTGACAGAGAATGAGGTGGCAGTCCTACGAAGGGTAGTTGCTTGCTGCTCTGGGCAGCCAGTGGGGCCTAGCCCTGTCTATTCCTCTGAGGGCTTACGTAGATCCATAAAAAGTGTTGAGTCACAGTGGTGGCCACAACAGCATTGCATGGGGGGAGGGAGAACAGGGGGAGGGGGCTGGTGTAGGGAGGAGATGGAAATGGGGAAGAGAACCTGGTTTGTAAGCAAATGCAAAGCATTCAGACAAACAGAACAACAGGACCCAATAAGCAGTGCAAATCAGTACAGTGATAAGGAGCTCTAGAAGGCAATTGCAGAGCTGGCCAGTGTCCCAGCCCCAATTTTTGGCTACCTTGAATGTAGCCCAGTGGCCCAGGCTAGGCCATAGCAGGGACTGCTGATCTGCTGTGGGCCCCAACAGCTGATGTGAGCCTGCCCTGGCGGGCCCTTCGCTAGTGGGAGCTGGAAATACAACTGGGGTAGAGGGCAGGCGAGCAGAGAGAGGGGGAAGGGGGAGAAGATGAGTAAACCTGGGTGTGCTCTCGGATGTCCCCTGGAAAATTGAGCGGCCAAATCCCCTGCACAGAAGGAGAAGGAATTTTCAAAACCAGGAACCTCTGAACAGTGTTATTACTCAGTGGCCCTTTGGCCCTTCTTCTTGCCTCTCTTCTTCCTTTCTTCCCCAGCTACCCTTTGCCTTTTCCAATACAAATCAAAACAATCTCTGGCCCTTTCCATCTCCTCAGTCATCACCCCAAGCTGCCGAGTAAGCCCCAGGGGGCAATATAATTAGCCAGCTTCCCTGATGCTGGGTTGGCTGTCAGGCTAAGACTGGAGGAGAAGCGAATGTCAATAACACATTCCCCTGGGGTTGGAGAACAGGCCCTAACCTCACAAGCTGATGTTTTGCCCAGTCTCCCACGCTAAACATCCAATGACCAGGGAAGGCCACACGGGACATCGGAGATCAGGGAAGAGAAGCCTCTGGCTCCGGTTCAGTGAAAGTTTCTTGGATGCAACTGAACTTGAGTTCAACCTCCGAAAACAGGTGTGACTCACTTTGGAAGAGATCCCTGTGTAGGTGGGGCGGGCGGGCACTGTGCTGAGCCAGGAACATTGACAGTGTGTTTGAGGCCACCACGCTGGCCTGAGGCAGAGGCACTGGGGACAGAGGTGCTGGGAGCTGGCCTGAGCAAAGCCAGCTAGAAGTTTGGGTTTACACGCTCCAGGTTTATGAAGTCCCCCCAGCTGGGGAGAGAGGTGCGCACAGGGAGCACTGGGAGTGTTTTAGCTGAACATTTTCAGCCAGACACCAGGCTGGAAGGAAGTAACAGGGCTGTATAATCATTGTCCCCAAGCAGGTGTTCAATGTCCCCCCTACTTTTTAAAGAATGGGGAGAGAGAGAGAGAGCCGGATGGTCTAATCTCAGCCATAATTGAAATTTCAGTCGCATACGCTTAAAGGCAAACTTGCATGAATCAATAGCTTATTGACTTCCCCTACATTTATTTTCCCTTACACACTGCAGAAAATGTCATTATCGCTTAATTATAAAATTGCCATTTTACAAGAGTACATCTGACTGGCTCAGCCTGCGTGCCTCCAGCCAGGAGCCTGTGGGGTGGTCCCTGCCCTGCTTTGCTGGCACATGGGTGACCCAGGCCGTTGGGGCAAGCCAGTCACACTGGAGGGTCGCATTACACTTCTGTGTCTGGGGCTTGTTGTCTCTGAACATGCCTCCGCTTTGAGGAGGGGCGCCTGTTTCCTTCTGCCCATGAGGGTCTCCTCCTTTACCACAGACCTTAGGACTCGTTTTGGGAACACATTACCCCCAATGAGGTGGATAATCTTAATTATTAATTAAGGGAGAAAGTATTATTGCATGCTTCCTATGTCCCAAGGCATTGTGCTAAGTCCCTGTGATAGCATTACAGTGGGGAGCAAGGCTCACTGACCTCATGGAAGTTGAAGCCCAGTGAGGGACAGCCAAGTGGGGTCCTCTGGAAAAGACAAGCATGCTGGGAAGAATAGAAGGCAGCAGGAAAAGGGGAAGACCAAATATAAGAATTATTTCCATATGGCCCTGGCTGCTAGCATGGTGGATAAGGCACCGGCCTGCAAACCCAAAGGTCGCTGGTTCAATTCCCTGGCCAGGGCACATAACCAGGTTGCAAGCCAGGTCTCCAGCCAGTTCCATAGCTGGAGGCAGGTGACAGGCAACCAACCATACATTGATGTCTCTCTCCCTCTCTGCCTCTCTCCCTTCCCCTGTCTCTGAAATTAATGGATAAAATCTTTTTAAAAAGAAGAAGAAGAAAAAGAAGAAGAAGAGAATTGTTTCCGTAAAAGACATGAAGGCATGAGGCTACAGGAGCTGAGCAGGGCTGTGGAGAACAGGACATGGTGGACGTCACTCATTCATAAGGTGGCCAGGAGACAGCTGGTGCAATGGCAAGTATCACACACGCAGTAACAAGCAGCACAGGGAACCGAGTGCCGAGAGAGGAGTGAGCAGGGAGCCGTGGAACTCAGAGGAGGGGCATTGAGTCTGCAGGCTGAGTGGGGATGCCAGAGGGGAGCAAGCAAAACTTCCCAGCTAGTGCCTTTCGGGAGGAAAGATGAGCAAAGGTTATTGGGTTACAGGACTGAAAGGGGGAAGAGTATTCCAGGCAGAGGGAGCATCATGGTGAAGTCTAAGAGGTGGGCGGAGGGGAGAAGACAGAGATATTTCTAAGGACGTGAAGGCACTCGTTATTGCTAGAGTGTCGCATTCAAGGGCTGGGGTGGGGAAACGGAGCTGTTCTGGTGAAGCTGGAGAGGTAGGTAGACACCAAGGTGCTGGTTCAGGAGTCTGAACTTCATCCTGAATGTAAAAGAGAACTAATGTGTGTGAGGCAGGGAAGTGCTGTGGTCAGCTTTCTGGTTGAGGACGATCATTTTGACGCCAGTGTGAAGAATGGATGGGAAAGTGAGCAAGACTGAGTTCAGGGAGACCAGTTAGAAGTCCAAGGGGGAGAGGAGGATTGCTGAACTAGGAAAACAGCCGTAGGGATGGAAATAGCAGATGGCCTTGAGAGGGGCTTAGGAGCTGGAATCAATAGGTGATTTTGGTGGGTGATTGGAGGTGGGAGTGTGAGAGAGAATGACTGTCATGTTCCCCTTTGGGCTGTGGGTGGAGGTGGAGGATGAGTGCAGTTTGGGATGGGTTGATTTTGAGGTCACCGGGGGAGGCATGGGGTGGACCGCCACACATATCCACCTAAAGCCCAGGAAGGATTGGTGGGTCCAGAAGCCGTCAGCATGTAGAGCACAGGTGGCAAACACAAGGCCCTCGGGCTGAATCCAGCCCTCCACCTTGTTTTATCCGGCCCAGCACCTTGTTTCTACCTGGCTCACTTAGCTGTTAAGGAGTGGTTACATTTCTACAGTCCTAAAATGGCACTCAGCCCTTTGAAGGCAACGGTGAGGCTGATGTGACCCCCGGTGAAAATGAGTTTGACACCCCCGATAGAGAATGACTGAATCCTGTCCCTAGGTAGAGTGACACTCTCCACTTGTGCCCAGGAACTAACGGAGGCCTGTGCAAAGGTCCTGTGGGTTGAAATGAGATGCTCTGAGAGGTCTCACCCTCCGGTCTGTCTGTCCACATGCGCAGGTTACAGGAGTGGCAGGAAACACAAGACCCACTGAAAAACCAGCTGGATAAGAACAAGGAAGATGGTGAGTTTTGGTATTTGCTCTTCTTTTAAATTTACATATTAAATCTTTAATAATTGCCCTCACCCTATCCCTCAAGTTTTGTAAGGCTAGAGATTAGCTTTGTAGCGACCTGTGTAGAGGGAGCCTTTTTCTTAACCAAGACACTAAAGCGTTCCATGGGAAATTACTTGTGTGCTCTTTGTGTGAAAGATACTTCATCTCCGAAATGCTGGAACTTCCAGGAAATGTTAATGGTAAAGGAAAATATTGGCGCTGAGGCTTTGAAACCAAATTTCCTGGAAATTGGGATGGTTCATCCCAGACCTGATTGTAGATTTCTCAGCGAGACACGGCTGTCCTCACCCAGCAGCTAGGGAGACCTAGGTTTTGAAAACATATTTCTGGCTACAAACTCTCATCTTAAAAGATGAGATGGACATTTCTCTGAAATTGAACATATGGGAAAAGGAAGCTGAGTCTAAGTAATTAAGATTTAGAGGAACAAATGTAAATTAGAAAGAAAAATATTTCTGATATATCCACTTCTATTACAGTGTGAGGTGGGACTTCAGGCGTTGAAATCTTATTTTGGTTGGGGAAAAAAAAAACCTCTCAGCAATAAAATTGGCAAAGGGCCCTAGGAAACTAGCTTTTACCTACCACATGAAGGACTCATAGCAGAGAGAGATGGGCAGTTGTCCTGTGGGCCATGAGTGGGCACAATTTGATCAGTTGGTCAAGGAGTCTTCTGTTGTCAACAATAAAGCCCTGGCCAAGTGACATGCACAACCCAGAATTTGACTGTCCTTTGTGCTCCCAACCACCGGAAGGAGCAGAAGTGGACCTGACAATGGGTGACCCAGAATGAGAATGAGGCTCTTTGGGTAGGACAGTGGTGAGTCAATGAATACCGTAGCTAACAGGCAAAGGTACAGTGAAGTGATGGGAACCCCACCCTGGGGACAAATGTGCTCATTAAGTGATGATTATCTGTTTTCAACAGGATGTCATGTCGAGGTTTCCAAGAGAACTTCTCCTGCCTGTTTGTATGTAACGAATTCCCAGTCAACCCGGACCATGGAAACATGTACCATGAAGAGTGGTCCAAAGGGTGATTAAGAGCCTTGCAATCCTAGGAAGCACCACAGGTAGTGGTGACATTGGGAGTGACCCTGCCGGGTGGAGAGCTGCCAGCCCTGTCCTGGCTTCAGGCCCCAGTGCTCTGGATTATGGACTACCAGCCTGAAGTTGGATAGGGAGAAGTTGTCAGCCTGAAGGGGCCGCTGTAGTTCTCCAAGGGAAATGGTTACTAGCAGGGGGCGGGCAGGAAAATGTCAAAGGGCCTCCCTGTCCTTTGTCCTCCCGCATTGTCCTAGTGCCACCTTCACCCGCTGCCCAGGAGCATGGAAAGAACACTGGGAAGAAATCAAGGCTGGGTTGAACCCTTGTCCTTGCCACCTAGGGGCTCTGCGAGTCTGGGAATGCAGCTGGGCTCCGTCCTCAGCCTCCCCACCTGTAAACAGTGGAAGTGGTGACCCCTGGCTGCCCCCAGAAACCACAAGCATGACCCAGACACCAGGGAGGACATTCCTGCCTGCTGGGTTGATGGATTCTGCACCAGTGCCCTGTGACCTCAGACGAAGGCCCTCAGAACCTGACCTTGGGCTCCCCTGAGAGAAATTGTATGTGGCCTTGGGAGCATCACCCGGTCTCACGGTGCCTCCCGCTCCGCATGCGTGACAGGGATGAGGGAACCAGCTCCCTGTGAGGATGTACCTGAGTGCACTCACGTATCCCTGGTAGGGGAGCACCTGTGTGTGTGTGAGTGTGCACGCCTACGCGTGTGCATTTCCTCTCCTCTGCATCTGCCCATCTTAAATGGTTCACTAAGGTGACTCCATCCCCTAGGGTGTCCCTCTTTTCAGGCTCTTCATTCCGCTGGTCCTCATCTTGATAGTTTAAGACATTTCCACCAAGTGGTGACTATATTTTTAAAAGGAGGAGACTGAGGCTTACAAAATAGAGAAGTTTCTTCCATAGCCAGTAACTGTGGGGGACTGGGACCCAGGCATTAGGTCCCCCAAATCCAGCATTTTTAGCTCCTCCCCTACAGCACCCCCTGAACTGGGGGCAGCCCTGCCTGGAGCCCCAGAAGCTGAGCTGAGCTCCAGGAATAGCTCTTTTCTTTTGCAGGAGGGCCTCAGAAGGGCATGCAGTACATCTTCTCTGTTCCAGAGAGCATGGAAGGCAACAATGTCATTGTGACTTACACCATTCATGCCACAGAAAGATGAGACATTTCCACTGAACTTCCAGGTGTTCAAGGTAAGGCGGCCTGCCCCTGGGCTTGCCCTGTCAGGACAGTTGTACCTGCATTGTGGGGAGAGCAGCCAAGCAGGCTAGGAGATGCCCCTAAACCACAGCCTTGGGGATAAAACCCAAAGGGGCTCTAGCATTCATCTGGTCCAGTTTGAAATTTGCAGGAAAACCTGAGATAGATTAGCCTTGGCCATGGGACACACCTGCAGCTCCTGTCAGCATTTCCTGGTGTGCTGTAAGCTCTGACACTTGGTGCTGAAAATGTAGTCTGGTCAGCCATCAGCTGTCCTACCTCCAAGCCCCATCAACATCTTGCTTTTTCCTCCCAGGTTTTCCATTATCACTGTGACAAGCAACTGTAGCTGGTTGAGCTGACATAAGACAGGTCTCCTCCTCTCGGGCACCTTTTTCCCACCTCCCTGTCCTTCCCCTTCACATATTTGGCACCTTTTTTCACAGTTCTATGCAGGGAGCATGCCATGGTCCCGGTCCATCCCTGAGAGTGTCAGAGAACAGGGGTGGTCATGCATGAGGAAGGAATGCAGGGCCCTGAGCCTGGCTGCTGGGACCTGTTTGCCTTTGTGTATTTGTTCGGTTCCTGAACCTGCTTTTTTCTCCTTCCCCGCACGCTCAGGTACGGCTCACCACCTCCCCTACGGGGCTTCTCACGCCTCTGATGCTGTCCATCGGGAAGATGTTCAACAGCCATGGCCTCGACACATTCCTCACTGTTCGGTGGCTGTGAATTCGGTCTTGCTAAATCTCCTAACAGCTCCAAGCTTAGAATCTCCAAACAGGTCAATAATGAGACATATTTTAGCTGTGCCGCTCCAAAGGTTGGGCTCCATAAGTGCTGTTCTCTGGCATGATATTCAAGAGGGACTGCAACCATGAAACCCTCCTCAAGCATTTGGCCTCTGACAGATAAGGTGATGCAGCAGTTCCTTTTATTTAACGTGAGAGGCAGGGCTGATGAGGGGATATTTGGCGGCCCTCAGGCCCCCCCCACAGAGGATGCGTGCTATGCAAATACAACTTCAAGGCATGTCCTCTAGCTCCGCTGACAACCACATTGCAACTGGTCCAAAGTAGATATTCTGCTCATCATCAGCGAAAGGTGGCTTAAAGTGTGAGTCAAGATGGAGTTTGGAAAACCGGACTCACAGGCACTCAGACCCTTTAAATGGATGTGGGATCTGTAGTGCTGTTGCTGCCAGGAGGCCTGTGCCCAGGGGCCAAGGCTGGAAGGGATGGAGTGGGACGTAGCCACAGCCAACAGGCGGTGACTGCAGCAGGTTGGCAGGTCCAGAAAAGCCCCTCCAGGCAGGGGTGTCCCAACAGGCAAACAGAGGCCAGGCAGGGCATTGCTGAGTAGGGGATGCTCAGAACACCGGGGCACAAAGCAAACAGCAAGGTGGCCCGTCTGTCACTGCAGTGGCCCAGCCACAGAGCTGGGTTTGGGATATGACTGCTCCCTGGCACCCCAGACACAGAAGTGGAATTTCTGGACGGGCTGCAGGGACTCCTCAGGCGCAAGGAACAAGCCAGTGTTCTAGTTCCCACAGCTGGAGAAGGGGTGGGGACTTGATCCAGGAAAAGGCATAAGCCCATCCCTGGCACTGCAGGGCTGGGTCTCTGGGTGACTAGCGACGAGCCCTGTGCTGATTTGATGCTGGGTTAACTGAGAGCTGAACTAAGAACCCCCATCGCACCCCGACCCTCACAGTTTCACTATCATTGAGCAAGGCCTGCAGCATCAGGACCCTGGACAGGGCAGTGTGGGTCCTAGGGGAGGACAGGAGAACAGGGAAAACCTTAGCTTCTGCACGAGAGGGAGCATGACATGCCTGCACATGCACATGTTCATGTGTGCGCACAGGCAGGCAGGCTCACACACACAGCCGCAGGACAGCGCTGCCTCTCTGGAGAAGAACTGCTTTCACCATTACTTCTGCCAGCAGGGTTCAACAGGCCAGTCAGGTTCCCAACCCGCTGGGGCTGCTGTGAATGTCAACAGAATCATTTGGAGATGCCACCCAGAACCCTGCTGAGTTCCTGGGACAGAGGCTTATCTCCTGCTTCATCTCATAGCCCAGACCTGTCCCCACCCCCTGGGAAAAACAAAAACAAAAAAAATCAAACAACTCTCCCCTGCTCCCTGTTCTTCCCTAAGGCAGAGATCACAAATAATCATTTCATGCAGCATAACCATTCTAAATGGAATCCCCATGCTCGGCTGTGTTGGGGAAAATTTATTTAGTAGGGGGTTTTTATTATGTAATATGTATGTGACATCCAATAATAGGAACTGCATTAAATTTATTGTTTTATCGCTAAGAAAATATTGAAATAACAGGAAAGTGATCAGGGCCTATTATTCTCCAATGGAAAAAAATCTCAGGGCTTCACTGGAAAGATGAAGTGGCGGAAGTGAAAGGAGCCACCCCAGGACAGCTTTGCTAAGAGGGTGGGACAGGAGGGGTCCCCAAAGTAACTCAGTGTGAAAACAATCTCACTAGTATTCATGGGATTCTTCTATGTAAGCAAAGAGAGAACCCCAGAAGCTAGGATGCTGTTAGATTTAATGAGGTAAAACTGTGCGTCCTATTCCTTGGCATTCATTGTAGTGTGAGCATCTATACTAAATACCAGTCTACACCCTATTGCATTCTGGGAGTCTCCTTGCTAGAGGGCCTGTCCTGGGGAATGGAGAGGGGGCTGGAAGGTGGTGGGTCTGTCCTGGTGGCGGGGATGCGTGCACACGGGACCTTTCTCACCATCACCATGGTTCCTCTCGTTTCGGTGCTTCCAGGAGAGATTGCCAGACACCTTTTTTCCCAGTTCAGAAATCCCAACAGGTACATAGTGACTAAAGCCAAGTGCAACCTCACAAAGTGCTTCACTGTGAGTGTAGGCACCTATGTGGTGGTCATAGATGGGAAAAAAGCAGCACATGAGTTCCCCCTCCGAATCTTCCTGAAAATGCCAAACAACAACAAGTAAGAACCTCTGCGATGCTAAATAAAAAATCTACCTAATTTTGTAAAAACATACTGTGGAGGGTCTTCAAAGTCAACGGTCAAGATTGGGCACCTCGTCCTTCTCAGACCCAGGGCAGATGTCATTACTTCCGTCTTCACATCCGAGCGAGGGTGAAGCCTCATCAGTCCAGCGTGCCAGCCACTGTGCCACCAATCAGAGTTGGAAATGAGATGAAGCTCATCTGTCATCCTGGCAATGGGGGTTACGTACATGCATATGTACATGTAAGAAACCAGATATGCATGTACATATCTTTGGTAAGAAACCACTTACTAAATCATTAAGAACCAGATGACCCAGAAGCCTGGATACGTGCCCATGATGCTCATGTCTGCTGTGACAGCTGCCCACGTCACGTCCTGCTGTGCTGGACTCTATACGCAGGCCCTTGGCATGAATGCCTGCTAGGATGCCCTCCATCTGCAAGCCTCTTATGGATAGTGAGCTGGTCGTTCTTGTCACGCTGTTCCCCTGCTTTTCTAGGAACTGGGGCAGCAATTTCAGCTTTGGAGCACTGAGGGTATGTGTACGGCAAGGTAGTCGGTAGTTTCACAGGCCACGTGCTATCCTGAAGAGCCTGTAAATTCTTCCTTCTTGCCTCACCACCGACCAATGAAAACAGAGGCACCATCATGGGTCGATGATGGCTCAAAGGGGCAGGGCAGACGGGAGAAGGCCAGGCTGGCCCCAACCATCTAAAGGTTGTACCCGATTACTAGATGAAGCCTCTGTCTCAGATCCAGGTGGGGGGAGGGGATTGCGCCCTCACTGTACCAGACAGAGGCCCTGATTCCCCAGAAATCTGATGCTGGCTGTTTTCCCTTTGATCCAGGCAAGCTTTCCAGAAACGGGCTCCCAGTGAAGCATTTTCTACAAATACACAAAGCAGGTATGGTGCGTGCATTGGGACAGGTGGCCGAGGGACCAGAGGGAAGAGCTCTTTCCCAGGCTTTTATCAGGATACAGATAGAAAAAGTGACATCTCCAGAACTGATCAGGCTACAAAACCCTGGAGAGAGGGGGTCACCCCACCTGGGTGACTTTGGGGATGGAATGTAGAGTTTGGAAGAGGAGGGCTCATTATGGGGTATGTGTGTGTTTTTAAAATCTTTAAATAAACAATTGGCAACACCCCTTGGAATCTTTCCTTCTCCCATTCGGTCAGCTCCCGTTGGCCTTGGCATCATTCCTCTCGGGAGTCAGTTGTAGAAAGCACCACAATGCTCTTCCTGCCCAAGAAAGCCACCTACATCCATAGGGGGGTTTCTTAATGGTTTTATAAACCGTTGTAAAGAACTCCTTGACTTGTCAGGATAAAAAAACAGCTGCCAAGGGCTCTGCGCAATTGAGCTCTTTACCATTAATAATCATGTTGGTGTGGAAAGTGATACAGATGATCATGGGCATAGTGCCAACCTCAGGCCAGGCAGAGGCCAAGGACAGGAAGGATGCCAGGCATTCGGACAGCTGATGGGGCAGTGGTGACCAGGAGGCAGCCCAAAGGGAAATTATTCAGGCGGCCTGGCTCAGAGGAGAACACAAGGAGAAATGAGAATCGTGGCTGGGCACACAGGCACCTGTCGCAAGGAGCAGCTCAGTATGGACCTCTTTAAAATCAGTATAGGCCCAGGATTCAGGTCCGCATGGGGGCTGATTCAAAAGGTTCTTCACTTGATTCAAGATGATTGTCTCAGCCTGTGAGCCCCTGAAGGCAGGGATGATAACATATGCATTTCTTGTCTCCAAGGTCTGTCACTGCCCTTGGCACAGAGAAGGTGCTCAATTGATATGCATTGAATGAAGACAGATCAGCTTCCCTGGAGCAGACGCCCAAGCTCAGGCCACTGCCCAAGGTGATCAGCAGGACCTGATTAGGATACTGGAGACCAGGCTCGCGGCACAATCTTCAACATGGTCTGTGAACCTACACATCTGAACTAAGAATTGTAATTCGTGAGATGACAAATGACACAGATTCCCTAATTAGGGTTTTTCCAAATAACAAGCAAATGTCTCCATTAGAGGGTAACTGGAGCCCATAGGGGGCCTTTATAGAAGGAGGCAGCTTGGTCCAAGGTGCACGGCCAGAAGGTAGAACCCAGGCTGGACTCCAGCCCCTTCTCATTCCTCACACAGGCACCCATATGTGGGGCCAACCCAGCACCATTCTGCACAACCTTCAAACTATACTCAAAGGTTGTCGCCTCCAAGAAAAGTTGAAAGCAAAATCTTTGTCTATGCACCACTGTGCCCTTTCCCTTGATCCCTTGTATCTATTTAATTAGCCTTCAATGAACACAGGGACTCGATAGTACTGCTACCACTACGACTCTATCGGCCATGGTAGTGGTGGTGGTGCCACAATCCAGTGGCTGTCTGTAAGCAGACAAGGGCATAGTTGGCCTCTAGGACCAGCCAGGTCTATCTATTCATCATTTATTCAGTTGGCAAAAATGTCCCAAATACCTAGGGCATTCCCAGTGCCACACGAAGCTTTGTGAACACAGTGTCAGTCCTTGGGGATCTTATGCGGAGGTTGTAGAGACAGAGCAGTTCTTTGGGAATTGGTTGAAGCCAACTTCATTTCCATTCCTTCCTTCATCTCTCAGACATGGTGGTGGTTACTGAGTCCAGGGTCCAGGCCGGGGGCCGTGTCAGGGGTTGTTGGACAGGCAGAGGAAGGAGTTATCCATGCTTACATTCTTGTTGGCTAGAATTTATCACCAACACGTCAACTGTTCTGCAAAGCAAGACACCATGATTCTTTTGAGGAAAACATTCAGTTGATTATTTGAAGGGATGACCTTGGGGCCAACCCTGAGCACAGCATGTTTGCTATCTGTGGGGTGCTGGTTCTCAGAAGACCCCAAAAGACATCTTCTTCCACTTGAGCTAGTGCCACTCCACAAAGCCACTTGCTAGGAGACCCCATTCCTTTCCCCCATGTAAAAGCTTGTCCAGGGTGTCACTGTCACATCATCCCCCTCAGCTTTTACCAGGCTCATGTAAGAAGTGGCCACATGCAGAACTGCTTTTCTTCTCTGTAATGTCATTATGGAAGACACTGCCCATAATTTGCTCAGTGTCCCCAGTCAATGTCTCCAGAAGTTCAGGCCAGAAAAAGATATGTTTCTCTTCCATTAACCTCAATTGTTTCCCATTTTTAATCAGGCTATCTCCCTTTTTGCTTTGGTGTCTAGAAAGACTAATGCTAAGTAATGCGCTCAATTAGAGCAGCTTCTCTTAGCCTGGCTTCCCAGCCCTTTCATCTCCTCTCACCACACACACACCTACATTCAATAGTCATATTTTCTTAGCCTCCTTCTGGAAGCAGATGGTGAGACACACCAATAGGGCTGACTTGGTTCGTTCAGCAGTACTTCTCTTGAGGGGCTTCCAGGTGCCAGGCAGGCTGGGGAGGAAGCGAGCACTGCATTCAGCCCAATAACAAATGAAGAGAGAAATGCAAGGTACCCATGCAAGTGTCCCATGTCAGGAGTCATCAGCCTATAGGTGTGCAGGGGAGGAAGTTATCACCATGGCCTGGAGCCCTCAGGGAGGGCTTTGTGACAATGAGGAGAGGGGCACTGGGTGGGGACTGGGATTAGACATCTGAGTGCTCTCACGGAGCCAGGCAGAGGTGCCCCTTGGCTCCTGGGCACCAAATAATTCCTACAGTCCTCCCTTGTTTGGATCAGGGACTAAACATGGATGCCACCCAGCTCCAGAACCTTCTCAACCAGGAATTCCTGAAAGGTAAGAACCTGTTGCCCCCAATGTCATCCCCACCACCAAACCAGTCCAACATCACCTCCCTGACATTTCAGTCCCTCCTCCTCTCCCCCATCTCAGGGCTGCCAGGGGACATATTCTCTCTGGATGAGGGCCAGAGCGTCGTGGCGCTGATGGATGTATCCTTTGCAGTTCTTTCCCACCCCTTCCTCATCTGCCCAGTGGGCTTCCCAGAGAGGCTAATTAAGATTTCAGAGAATACTTGGCTTCCAGTACTTTCTCTTCTCCTTGGTTCTAAAAGCTCACCCAAGGGCCTGGGTTTCCGTCGATTCTAGACTAACTCTCCGGAACAAACATAGCAGCAGTGACAATAATTACCATCTATCAACAACTGTTGTGTGCCAAGAACTATAAGGTCTGTCCTGAAGGCATGGGCCATGCAAACTGTTTGAATTATATTGACGTTGGCTCCATTCTTTCAAGACAGACCTCGTATGTTCTTTCCTTATAATTCTTACAGCACACCACAACACCCTGTGAAAAGTATCATCATACAATGGAAGTAGTGGTTCAGGGAGGTTAAGCAATCTTCCCAGGTTACACAGCTCGTCAGAATTTGTGCCTGGATTTCCGCCTCCTTGGAGCGGTCATGGAAACTTCCACCCCCGCCCTCCCTTGCCACTGGAGGAGTCTTCACTGTTTAAATATCTTACTCAATAACCCCCAAATAAAGATAACAATCACTGAAACTTGTAGAGAATCTGTACAGCAGGCGTACCCCCGTGTGCAGACGGGTAGATGGAGGTTGGAGCTGTCCAGCAACTTGTCTAAGTTTATGGCCACAAGGGGCAGAGCTGGGAATTGAACCCGGGTCCCCAGACTAGACTTCCATCCTCGCTTCTTTCTGTCATGAGCCGTTTGACCCCATCCTCTGAGGGACAGGAAAGACCAGCTCCATGTGTGCGTAACCCCAGCTTCTGCCTGTAACTTCCCTCAAAGTGGGCTGTCTCCAGGAGCCAGACAGGCCCCCTGTTCTTTCATTAACAAGGCTTGGTGGCCATGCGAAGCCCGTCATTGCCAACAAGAGGGCTTCTTGGTGAAGTCGCACATCAGCCCTGTCTCTGTCTGCGGTGGCTCGGAATCGCTTGGAGACACTGCGCATCTCTGCAGATGAATCAAAATGGCCATAGTAGTCCCACGGCCTGGCGGAGGTGCCCCAGGGGAGCCGTGTCCTCTGCAAGGCAGACAGGCCTTTTCTACCCTCCTCCTCCTCGCACCCCAGGTCCTCGGAGACCCATTCTTTTCATTAGTTCTCCTGACACCCATCGTATGGAGCGACCAGGGCTGGCTTTAATACACGACACGCTTTCTATCCACCCTGAGAGCCCAGACCCCAGCACACCTTCCCTGCAGGCCTCCCCTGGGGGCCTGGTTCGTTCTCCCCTCAGCCCCTAACACAAACTCACAACAATAAAATAAAGATCCTGTGTGTGTGTGGCTCTCCCAGGGTGTATCCCAGGGTGTACCTAATCCTTGGCTTGGGCACTGCAGTGGTGAACATGTCCCCCCATTAGATTTGTGGGGTCCCCCAAGGCAGGGGCTCCCTCACAGCCATCTTCCTTCCTCAGCACTTTCCTTAGTGTGCAGCACACAGCAGGTGCTCAAAAATGCTGAACTAATGACCAAATGAATGAGTTACTGAATGAATGAGAGAATCCCTTGCTGGGAACACACCATGTTTGGTGGTTACACTCACCAAAAGCCAGGTAAGGCCAGAAAAAGGGCGTCAGCCACTATTCCAGAATAATTGTGTCCTGAACGCGCCTCCATCGCACACCCGCTGGGGGCTGTTTGGCCTGGGAGTAGCCCCTGTGGGCAGCTGTGCCCTGGCCAAAATTAGGAGGCCCACCATGGGTGCCGGTGCTTACAGGGTTAACCCAAGGCCACGCCACCCCTGCTGGGCACAGGTGCCCTCACCTGTGAAGTATGCTGATCATCAGGGTTTTCCTGGGAACTGAGCGAGGTAGAAACACGCAGGCACGTGCAGAGCCGCCCTGTGCAGGAGCGGGGTGTGAGGGTCCCCATCACCCGCCTCCGGTGGGCAGGGACCGCGCCCACCGCCTGCTGAGCTCCCCGCCCACACTCACTGCTGTGCGAGGCTCTCACCCCAGCACTTTATAAATATCTGCGCGGGCACTCCTTGCAGCAAACCTAGCAACTAGGTAATTAGCCCTTGCTGCAGATGGGGGAACTGGCTTGGAAAGATGAAGTAACTTGCCCAGGGTGACACAGCTGGGGTGTAAACCCTGCGAAGTGGTTTGCCAACTATGCACGCCCTCTAGAAAGCTCTCCATCTCTCTGGAAGCTGCGCGCTGCCCTGCGTGTGTGTCGGGAGCCCAAGGAAAGGGGTGAGGAAGAGGAGCGAGCTGGGTGAGGGAGGAAAGGTAGGGAAGGAGAGGAACCCCCAGCACCGCAGCTGGAGGGCGGAGGGAGTGGTTTTATCAGGCAGGGCCCACCCCCACCTGCCCCTGGCCTCAGTTGGGCTGCCCTGCCTGGCTCAGAGCTGAGCCTCCAGGGATGGGAAAGGGATTTCCAGGACCTAGTCTACCCAGGACATCCTCTTCAAGGTGGGCACTGGGTCTCACAAGGGCTTCTTTGCTTCTTTTCTGTATCAGTGTCTACCTGAGCACCCAGGGGAACTCGGGCATTTTCCTGGGCTCAGTTGAATCTGTGGAAGGCCATAAAGGATACAGGTAAAGCTGTGATGGTGGAGGGTGGCCGCGGTGTGTGGACATGTGTGTGGATGTGATGCACACCCTGGGCATGCTGCAGGCAAGGCTGGTGCAGCCGTGTGGGACAGTTAGAACGAGCAGCACTGCAGCTTCCCTGACCCCGTCCCCAAACACACTGGTCTCTGTGCGCCTCCAAGCTCTGAACCCAGACTCTATTGTCTGTTGCCCAAGTTCTCAGGTGCAGTCAATGCTGCCGATTGCCCTGCCCCACACAGCTCTAATTGTGAGCAAGTAACCATGTGCTGGATACCGGACCAGAAACAAAGCCCCCCTTGGAGACACCTCCATCTCAGCATCTGGACCGTGGGGGTCAAATCCCCAAGGGAAGACTGATACGCTCTCTTTACAGAGGGGTCGGGACTAAATGAAAACTATGACATTTGTCTGCTTCAAGGAGGCAAGAGCTTTGTGTCCTGGGCCAACACCAATGAAACCTCAGGGTGCAGGGGGGCATCACCATTCAGCAAGGACTCGTACTTACTGTAGCGCCTCTACGCGGTCTCCGCCTGCAAGGGCTGGCATCATTGTCTCCACTGTACCAATGGGGTAATACATCACTGAAGGGTTAAGTCGGGAAACCGCCTTCCTTAATAAAAGGTAAAACCAGGTTCCCCCAGGTTACAACAGTCCTCCCAGTTCTCCCTCCTGTAGCTCCTGGGCTGGACAGAGGGCAGGAACTTGGGCAGCTGCTGCCCACTCTAGCACGTAGCCTTCCCTTCATTCTTCCCGGCAGAGTGGTTCTCAAACTCAAGTGTACGTACCCTTGTTACCATGGAGTGTAAGGGCTTCCCAGCCACCCAGCATTCCTGATTCAGGAGGGCCAGGGTGGGACTCGGGAACTTGCTTTTCTGACACATCCCAAGGTGAGGCCAAGCCCCTGGTCTGGGGATGACACTGTGAGAAACATGGAATAGCCAGTGAAAGAGGAAATCTTGAAAGGGGACCTTACTGATGACTCCAGAATAACAAAAGGAAAGCAGGGAATAGTTGGAATTTGACTCCCAAGCCTCCAGGGCAAGCTGGAGAGTGCAGGCCCTCTTTGAAGGCATTCAAGTTCACGTAGTAACTGCTGGAGAAAGTCTCTGGCTACATGCGGGCCCTTGATCTATGGGCTTTTTCACAAGGTTCTGCTTGCTCACCAGAACTGGAAGGTCAAGTCTGTGGCTGGTACCTTCCTGGAGCTCAGAACAAAACATGCAGAGACCCCTCCATCCTACCCAGCTGAGGCCACCTACTGAGCTGTGTGTGGTCTCCCCTCTGAGGAACAATCTCTTCCCTGGATGACCAATTTAGGACTGAATTCCCCTCTTCCAGGAACCACAACCACCCATAGCCATGGGGTGGGGGAGGAAGGTAGTTTTTACAGGGTCACCAGCAGAGAGAGGTCTGACAGGGGCAGCTCCCATCTCACCTGGGAATGATCAGATGATTATGCAGGCTGAGGTGTCCCCAAAAGGGTCAGGGTCTTAAGTATCGGAGTTGGCCTCTGGCCAAACTCCAGAACAGCGTTGTTGGGGCTCAGCCACCACCAAGAAAGAGGCAACTAGAAAATCATAAAAACACGAGAGAGGAGGAGGAGATGGGCCCTGGAGCCAGGCTGAGCGGGAAAGGGTGGTGGAAGGTCACTGGGTCAGGCCCCCCCACTCCCGGCCTCCTCGCCACTCACTGGCTCACCTGTGGCCCAGGCTTCCTTGCAGGGGTCTCCATCAGCTATGAGTTGCTGGATCTCATGGCCCTCAGGTACAGCAACAGCACCGGCAGGGTCAGCTTCCCCAGCCTGGTCTGCTCCCTGATATGACCGGAAGCCATGGCAAGTAAGTGTCACTAGGTGGGGCATCCTGGAGACCTTCATAGTGACCAAGAACACAGGAGAGGACCAGGGAGGCTTTTTTGCCCCAGCCTAGGCAAGGGGTGGCCAGAGTCCTATGGGAGGAGCAATTGCCCCAAGAGAAAAAGCCCAAGTCAGCCTGTGTAGTTGGTGTCATTGACTTGTGTCTCCAGACTCTCTTCTGCACCTGTTTCTCCCTAGGTTGCCCTAGCCACCCTCTTTTTATTCAGTGCTTCTTCCAGGGTCAAGGTTAAATCACCGGTCCCTCTCCAGGTTGTGTTTATAGTTTAAACCTACTCGTTAGCCATGCAGTGAGTCATTGGATCCCCACTGATGAATGAATTGCATACCCAAGCAAATAGCTGGAGGCAGGAGGTCTTTCCCCAGGCTTCATGAACTCCACTCTGTAGGCCAGAAGTTTGACACTTTTGGGCAGCATACCTCTTGGTTATAAATGAAATTTTATATGAAATCCCGAACCGTGGAACAGCTCAAAGTGGAGCTGCTGTGGTTGAGGAAGCAGAGGGCCCTGGCCTCAGCTCTAAGCTGGGCACCCTGCTGCCTGGTGGCAATGCTGAGCGAGGCATCTCATGCTATGATGGCGAGAATGGACCCTGGCAGGGTAAGGGAGAAGCCTGACGTGTAAACCTTGCTCCAAAGAGTTTTCAGTTGGATGAGGGAGGTTCCCCAAACAGTGCCCCTGAAATACTTCCTAAGACAAGCCCACCCCTCTTCACAGCCATGGGCAGAGATGCACAGAGAGCGCAGGGAGACCAGGGGGACGCGGGCTTGTAGGCCAGAGCTGTCAGAGCTCTGTCTGGAGGATGTGAGCCCGGAGGGGTCCCCCTGGTCCCACAGGTGCAAGGCCAAGCACACGCTGGGGAGAGGGAGGCCTTTACACAAAACCACCGCATCGGCTTTTCTATTTGCCTGTCCTGACCCCTCTCCTCCTCTTGCCATAGGGGCTTCCCAGAGCCTCTCCGAGGATGGAAAAGTAGTCCACCTGACAAAGGCGGAGGTGAGCTGCCTTGTTCTCCCAGAGACAGGGCCCGGCCCCAGGCCTCCGCTCTTCCTCCGGTTCCCCGGGGGCATTTTTCTCCCTGAGGATATCGAACAGTCTGTCAAAGGCCAGCCAGCTGCCAGCCCCCACTGCCTCCAATTACTGTCTTTATATATTGCTGGCTGCCAAAGCTGCTTTAGGATCTTGGCAGACAGGTTTTATTTTTTTTCCGATAGCTTAATAAAGCAGAGGATTATGTGGGAGTCATAAATCCAGGAGGGAACTGAAGAATACTGGCTGAGCAAGCTCTGTACATGAAACCTCATCCCAGTGAGTTCTAGAGGAGCCTTGCGGCCCAGCCAGCTGGTCAACCTCTGCTCTCCCTCCCACTGCCTGGCTGTCCGGGGAGTAGCAGGAGACGGGGAGTAGCAGGAGACGCACGTTGTGCCCAGGGGCTGGGACCTCCTGCTTGGGTTGGAATTAGCTGGAAAGAGTTGATAAGACTAGACTGAGATCTTTCAAGGGAGGAGGGTACCATTTGCCCTGGTCTATGTGAAGCTAATAAGTTGGAAGACTGGTTGTAATGATAATGCTTATTTCTTAGTGGATGAACCTGGTCACGTACGACTGAAGCAGGGAGTGGAGCTGACCCCAGAGTCCAGGTAAGACACGGGAGCTTTAGCATCATTTCTTCCTGGGGGCACAGTTCCCTTCACCTGCACACAAGATACAAGATTCTCTCCCTGGAAGCAGCCTCCCAAGAGGTTACAGAGCCCTTCTGTGTGTGAGCCACGGCTCAGTGGCTTAGGGAGGGACAAGGAGAGGGGCTGAATTTTAAAGCCAATGCTGCAGATTTCATTCTAAGCCGTGGAGAGCAGTGGGCATTCCTGAAAGAGAGTGACCTGGAAGTCATGAGGGCGGCATTTAGAATTCTGCTTTTGAAATTTAATTTTTATTAAATTTATTTAACATTGTGTTGTGTTTTGTTTTGTTTTTTGGTATATAACCATGATTTGATATATGTGTATATTATAAAATGATCACCACAAAAAGTTAACATGTTGCATCAAACATAGTTAGACATTTTTTTCTTATGATGGAAACTTGGTATGACTCCTTCTCCTACCAACTCTCAAATATGCAATATGGTATTGTTAACTATAGTCACCGTGTTCTATATCCAGAGGACTCACTTATCTTAGAACTGGAAGTTTGTACCTTTTGACCCCATTCACCCATTTTGCATCCTGCCTTCAACCTCTACCTCTGTATCTATGAGTTCAGTTTTCTTTTGTTTTGCAGTGTTAGAAGTGGGAGGTTTAGCTTTCTACATATCAGTGAAATTATATGGTATTTGTCTTTCTCTGCCTGGCTTGCTTTACCTTAGCATAGTGTCCTCAAGGTCCATCCCTACTGTCAAAAATGGCAGGACTGCCTTCTTTTGTAGAGCTCAATAATATTCCATTTAATATATACACCACATGTTCTTTATCCGTTCAGCCGTTAAGCTGTTTTCATGTCTTGGTTATTGTGAATAGTACCACAGTGAGCAAGGGGTGTAGATATCTTTTCAAGTTAACTGTTTTTGTTTCCTTCAGATAAACATCCTGAAGTAGAACTGGCGAGTTATGTAATAGTTCTATTGTATTTTTAATTTTTTGAGGAAACTCCATACTGCTGCTTTGCATAGTAACTGCACTAATTTACATTCCCACCAACAGAGCACAATAGTTCCCTTTTCTCCACATCTTCTACACTTATTCTCTTGTAATAGCCATTCTAACAGGTGTGAGGTAATATCTTATTGTGGTTTTGATTTGCATTTCCCTGATGATTAGTGATGTTGAGCAACTTTTCAGGTACCTATTGGCCATCTGTATGTCTTTGATAAAATATCTATTCAGATTTTCTGCCCTTTTTAAATCAGATTGTTTTTTCTACTGAGTTATATGAGTGTTTTTGTATATTTGGGGTACTAAACCCTTATCAAATAGATAATTTGCAAATATTTCTGCCATTCAGTGGGTTGCCTTTTCATTTAGTGGATTTCTTTTGCCTGTGCAGGAGCTTTTACATTTGATGGAGTCTCATTTGTTTATTTTTATCTTTGTTGCATTTGCTTTTGGTGTCAAATCCAACAAGTCATTGTCTAGACTGATGTCAAGGAGATTATCCTGTATGCGTATTTTCTGCTAGGAGCTTTATGGTTAAGCGCTTAAGTTCAAGTCTTTAATCCATTTTGAGTGTGGTATAAAATAGGGGTCTAGTTTTATTCTAGGCAAGCACTGATCACAGGAAAGGTCAATGTGTGGAGCAACCAAAATGATCAGGCCTTAGAGAAATGAAAGTTGGGTCCAGCCCCAGATCCTCCATTGTCCCACAGTGCAGCTTTGGACACACCACAGGCATCAAAATCTATACCTCTAGCATGGGTGTGCTGAAGAATTCATGCTTGCGTAACATTTCTTCTACATGTTTACTTTCAAGCAAAAGACCCTTCCAATACCATAGTCCACTCCCCACCCTACTGTAGCAGAAGCCTCTGCTGCTAGAATTTTCCAGGACTGAGGAGCTCAATACTTTGTGTTCCCATCGTTGGACATCTTTGAGTGTTAGGTATTCTTTATCCACAGGCAACCATCTGCTCTCTGGATCACTGTAGACGAAAAGACTGGACTTGCCAGGCCTTTAAATACTTGAGAACAGCTTTGCTGCCTCACCCAAAGCCTCTGTTCTTTAGTTAGCCCTGGTGGTTCTCATCTAGGACCTATTTGATAACTATTCTCTGCATGCCAATATCCCTTTGGAGTAGACAGTTCTCCAATGCAGCAATCCCGTGATCAACACATTCTGGGGTCCTATTATTTTTGTAAACAGCACTTATTTTAATCTCCTAGTCATGTACCTTGAAATCAAGACACAGACACTATCTCCATAAAGAAATAATATTTTAGCATAAATATTTCCTGATGAACACTTAATGCCTCCTAATGAATCCAAGGTAGCAAACATTTCAGAGATCAAAGTTAATTAGATTCAACTATATTTTCTTGAATTCACCTCTGATTCCTTTTTAAAAATAGAACAGTTGATCATTTCCAATTTCCAATTTGCCTGATTCCTATTTCAATCTGCATGATTTCTCATATCAGGAATGATTCTTCAATTGTATCTTTAAGGTAATTTTCCATACAGGACCTAAAGCTTGAACTTTTGAAATGGCTTGATGCCCATTACCCTTCCTCCCATAATTTCCTCTTTACTGATTTGTCCACACTTCCTGCTTCTTAAGCTCATCTCGGAAGGAAGTACGCTGCAAGGGGTGTGGTGATGCGTGTTTCAGTCTCTTTCAATAATACCTGTTGTCATCCTCATCATGCTCCCCAGACTTCCTCCTTAGTCACCGCCCTCTGCCGGCACATTATTAAAGCATAGCCACTCACGCTTGGCTCATGCGTTGCTTTGCAGAATTGGAGGCAAGAGGACAAGTTCCTCCCCCAAATCTACAAACCCGCTTTCATCTGTAATCATCTCCCTGTTCCTCCTGTTATGCTAGAGGGCATATCCCTCTGCGGATGCGCTGGATCTAATTACCTCCCACCTTCCAGGGCTTGATTGAATGAATTCTCTCCTCTGGCTTCTGAATACTAAACCTCTCCCTCTTTCTTCTGGAGCCGTCCAATTCCCATGTAAGCATGCTTACCTTTTTCAATTTCCTCCCTCTCAAATTCCCTTCCAGCCCCAGTTCCATCTCTCCCTCCCCTTACAGCAAAACTTCATCAGGAGTTAATTATCTCCACATCTTTACCTCCCACTGTCTCCTAGAATTACTTCCATTTGGATTGCTCAGACTTTTGCATTGGCTCCCTGTCAGATTTTCCTATATCCACCCATATCCCTCAAGTCAGTTTCCTGAAATCGGAGTACACTTTTAAAAATTCAGATTTAATCATTGCATTCCCCAGGTTAAAATCCTTCAGTGTCTTCCCATTGATATTCAGGAAAAGTAGGAAGTCATGAACATGATCCGCATTGTCTGGCTCCTGCCCACCTGTCTAACCTACCACACCTTGTTCTCTCCTTCCTACCCTCTACCCCCACCCCTCCAGCGCTACTTTTATGTCCTTCTTTAATGTTTCATTCTTTTTCCAACCTCATGCCCTTTGCCCAACTGTCTGCTCAGCTCTGGGGTTAGTTACCTAACTCCTGAGCACACCTGTCTTAACCCTAGTAGGTTCCCATGTTATTTACTCAACAAATCACACTTCCTCGATCATAACATTCAAAACATGTTTCTGGTGTCGTTGCCAACTAGTTTCTTTCTTTAGAGCTTTCGTGAGCTATAATTCACACACCATTACAGTCTACCCATGTAAGGTACAGAGTTCAATGCATTTCAATATAGTCTCAGAGCTACGCCACCATCACACAATGTAATTTTGGAATATTTTTCATCACCACAAACAAAAAACATGCCCATTAGCAGTCAGCTCCTATTTCTGCCTGACCCCTCTAGTCCCAAATAACCTCTATGCTAGTTTTTGAACCTATGAATCTATAGATTTGCCTGCCCTTGACACTGTAAATAACTGGAATTATATATTATGTGGCCTTCTGTGACTTCTTTCACTTAGCATGATACTTTCAGTTTATCCATGTGGTAGCATGTATCATTTCTTTTTAGTGCCAAATAACATTTTATTTTAGATATACCATATTTTATTCATCCATTCATAATTTGATAAACTTTGACTTCATTTCTACTTTTTTGGTTATTGTGGCTATTGTGCTATGAATGTTTATATACAAGTTTTTACATCAATATAAATTTTCATTTTGTTTGGGTGTATAGGAATAGAGTTTCTGGGTCACATGTTAACTCTGTATGAAACACGTTGAGGAACTGCCTACTGTGTCCCAAAGCAGCTGCACCATTTTATATTCCCACCAACTGTGAATGAGAGCTCCAGTTTCTCCTTGTCATCCCCAGCACTTATTGTTGCCCGGCTTTTTTATGATAGCCATCCTAGAGGGTGTGAAGTGATACCTCATTGTGGTTATGATTTGCAGGTCCCTGGTGGCTTATGTTGTTTATTGGCCATTGGTAGAACTTCTTTAAAGAAATCATTTGTCCATTTTTGAATTGGGTTAACTCATTACTTATAACTCGTTATTGAGTTATAAGACATGCATACAAGGGTGGACAAAAGTAGGTTTGCAGTTGTGAGAACATGAAACACTGAGCTTATTCTTGTATTTATTATTGTATTATTTATTTGTGTTATAACTGTAAACCTACTTTTGCCCATCCCTGTATTCTAATGCAAGTTCCTCAATCATGTATGTGATTGCAAACATTTTCTCCCATTTTTCATGTTGTTTTTTAAGTTTCTTGGTGATATTGTTTACAGAACATGAGTTTTTAATTTTGATGAAGTTCAAAATACATGTTTGTCACTTGTACTTTACATTTATATCTAAGAAATCATTGCTTACCCCAAAATCATGAACATTTCTATTTTTTCCTAAAAATTTTAGTTTAACTCTTACATGTAGACTTTGACCCATTTTGATATAATTTTTGTATGTGATGTGATATAGGGACCTAACATTATTCTTTTGCATGTGTGTATCCAAGTGTCCATGTTTGTTGAAAAAGACTATTCTTTGCTCCATTTTGACTTGATACCCATTCCGAAAATTAATTTATCACAATGTAGATATTTATTTTCTCTACTTTAAATTCTATTCCATTGATCTATGCTACCCTTATACCAGTAATGTGCTGATTACCATGGTTTTGTAAAGTTTTGAAATGAGGAAGTGTGAGTCTTCCAACTTGGTTTTCTTTTTCAAGATTACTTTGATAATCCTGGGTTCCTTGAATTTACGTAAAACTTTAGGATCACCTTGATAAATTCTTCATTAAAAAAAGGCAGCTGGGATTTTGATAGCAGCTGCATAAATCTGCAGATCCAATTTGGGGAGTATTATTGTCTTCGCAATAGGTAATACACAGTTTTCTGATCCATGAACATGAGATGTCTCTCTCTTTTTAGGATCACCTTTAATTTCTTTCAAAAATGTTTGGTTCTTTATAGTGTAGAAGTTCTGCACTTTCTTTGTTAACTTTATCCCTAAGTATTGTGGTTTTTATAATTTTATTATAAATAAAATTGGTGAATGTTGATCTTATATTCAGCCACCCTGCTGAACTTATTTTTTTAGTTCTAACAGTTTTCAGGGAATTCTGTAGGACTTAGTATATGCAAAATTATGTCATCTGCAAGTGGAGACTTTTATTTCTTTCATCCCAGTCTGGATGGCTTTTATTTATTTTTCTTGTCTAATGTCCTGGCTAGAACCTCTAGGACGATGCTAAATAGAGGTGAAGAAAGCAGACATTCTTTTGTTCCTGTTCTTGGGGGGAAATACCCAAGTCTTTCACCAATAAGTATAATGTTAGCTTTGGAGTTTTTGTAAATTAGTCAGTTAATGAAGTTCCCTCAATTTATGGTTTGCTGAGCCAACACACTTTTAATTACTGGCTGATGTCTGTATTCCCTGCCACGCTGTAAACCCAGGTGTGTCTTATCTGCTGTGATCTCGTTAGCATGTAGCAAAGTGCCTGGTGCAGAGAAATCATTCAGTAACTATATCCCAAGTGACTGAACAAAATCATCCCTTCAGCTTTGCGTCTTTGCTTTGTTCTCATCCCAAATTTTGTAAATATTGTCTTCAACCCAAGTCTTCCTGATAGTTCAGCTATTTCTCCATTTTCTTCCCCCCTGGGATTACCGGCAAGCAGACAGTTAACACTGTCTTATTATCATCTCTAATATACCACGGTCACTATTCTTTCATTAAGGCTATTGTCTGACCTATGGAACATCTCACCCCTTTGAAATCTGCTTTCTTAAGTCCAGGGTGCATGTTTCCCCTACCCGACATTCCCTTACTTTGTTGCTGCGGAGTCAGAGATGGAGGTTACCAAGAGACTCACTGTGGGCCAGCACTGGGTCCAGAGAAGTCCCTCTCCTGGCTCACTTGGTCCTCTGTGCACGAAGCAGAAGAGCTACCTGACCTTCTGCCCAGACACCGGGGCTGCTGAAGCCCCTCATCAGTCTATTTTCCTTCCAGGTCGCTCCCTGCAAACTCTGCTCCTGGACTCCCAGGCAAGCTACAGTGTCCCGCCACTGTGAGCACACTTCGGTTTCTCTCATCTTTGACCCGTCGGCTGGCCTCTGCCTCAGCAAGTTAGGAGAAAGAAACACACAGCCAGACAACTCCTCTCCTCTCCTCCCCTCCTACCTTCCTTTTTAACAAAGCATATGCCACAATGTGGGCAACGTTTATGTTAAAAACCCGAAAAGAGATCAAGGTCATATGTTTGAAAAACAAAAATACTCAGTGCATTGATATATGGTCCTTGGACATTTGAGTATGCAGATCTTAATTGATTTCAGTCTAGAGGTTTAATACCCTGCAAGTTAGGGGTGTTAAACTCATTTTCACCAGGGACCACATCAGCCTCCTGGTTGTCATCCAAGAGCCAAATGTCATTTTAGGACTGGATAAATGTAACTACTCCTTAACAGCTAAGCCAGCGGGGTAGAAACAAGGTGCTGGGCCAGATAAAACAGGGTGGAGATTCAGCTCACAGGCCCTATGTTTGCCACCCGTGCTGTAAGTCATGCCCTACTGAGAGTTTGTCCAGCTAATATCCTCATTCATGTTACTCTACTGTCAGGATGACGGGAAAGTGTCTTAGTCTAACAACATTAGTATTTATGACAGCTTCCCACCACGCAGAAATCAAGTGTCTGGACGAATGGGCCAGCTTCTCCTGCTCTGTGTGCAGGTAAAATATGGGTGGCTGCTCACCCTGGTCCTGCTGATTAACCAACAACCCAACAACAGTCCCACCAGAGTGGGGTTGCAGCTGTGCCAGTAACTCCATCCCTCCGACCTTCAGGGCAAAAAGGTTCTTTCTCCTCCAGAGTTGGGATGTGTGTTTGTCTCTGGTGATGTGAAACTCCCTCTCTCCTCTGGCAAACAAACACCTGTTGATGACCAGGCATCGTCCATACCCAGGGTGTCCAGCCTTCCGGAGCTGGCTTTTAAAGAGCAATGTATCCAATTAGGGAAATGACATGGACACAAATCACAAAGGAGCCAGTTGGAATCCAGGAAAAAGGAGATCTAGCTGTACCAAGGACCAGAGTTGTGCAGCTGACAGGAGGCAGGAGGCCCAGCGGACAGGACAAGTGGCCTGGGGGAAGGAAACCAATAGTTTTACCTGACTCCTTAATCCTGGGGAAAACGGTGTTCAGAAGGATTTTGGAATTCTGCTGGAGAGGTTGGAAGAATTTTTAGGATAATGACATAGACTAAGCAGAATTTTTTTAACTGACTGAGGTAATTATTAATCCCTGGAAGAACAAAGAATGATAGAAGAAAGGAAATGTGATCCTAGAGTATTTCTTCCCTCAGCAGTGAACAGTACATACATAATTGTAATAAGATAAAAATTGAATATTGATTTAACAAAAAAAGTGACATAAATCAATGAAAGAATATAGAGAGCAAAGATGCAGGTATGAAGGTGGGTCAGGGACATCCCAGCCCCATCTTCCATCGTAAGTCAATAGGCATTTCACATTAATAAGCCAAGGGTTAACACGTGGGCATGTTGGTGAGAAGAATGGAGGTCTGCATCAGAAGAAAACGTTTTCAGAATTTAGAAGAATTTAGGCTAGGAATGGAGCAGGGTACTGCTGTTTCTCCTTTGTGCCTTGTAATGCTTGTTGAATTTTTAAATTACATACTTGGGCTGGATTTTTATAAAAAATAAATCAGCAAACTAGCAAATCTCAAGAGGAGAGGGAGAAAAATCAAGATTGCATTACCTTGTGGGCAGGAAATTTGACTGATTATAGTTGTAAAAAAAAAAATGGTTATACAAGAATGTCATTTTAATCCAAGAAGTGTACACACGAAAAAGCCACTCCTCTACAGAGACCATAGCTAGCAGATCAGAGCTCAGCGGGACCAGAGGACAGAGCTGACATCACAGCTGCCTCTGCTGCGGGTCCTTCCAACCTGTCTGGGGCATGGGGTCTGAGGAACTCCTGCTCCCCAACTTCCTCTCCACTTTGCTGCAGGCTCTCGGGTGCTCAGTAGGCTGCGGCCTGCACTCAGGGCAGAATGGGTGGGTAGGGTGTCTGCCAAGGAATGTTGAAGAATGAAATGAAGAGACATTCCCACCCACGGGGGAGCCATAGGCATGATGGAGGTGGTCCAGCCTTGTGGCAGGTGGTCCATATGCTCCCTCTGCAGTCTGGGTCTTCATAGTCACTTAAAGGAAAAGCATCTCAACTCTCTCTGGGCCTTCTGCATTTGAGCATCTGTGTTCTTCTCTAGGTCAACTCCCAATGATTAGTCAAGAACCTGCTCTCACCCCAACTGCTGCCTTTACCCATGATTGGGATGCAAATGAAATTTGTCCCACTGGAAATATAATCAAAGCCGCCTTCTAGGAGCCTGGGCCAGGTCCTCAACTGGGTCATCCTGAGGTCACAGAGCAGGTCACCTGAGAGCTTTGGGACACCAGCCTGGAACTTCTGGAAAATGAAGCAGACATTTGATCCCCTGTTGGAAAGAGGGGTCCCCCCCACCAGTCCAATCTATTTCTTGGAAAAGCCAGACTGAGCCAGTCTGCCTACCCACATGGTCACCTGGGTATTTGTGGGATAATCATACTCTCTGGGTCTGGATCCTGATTGTTTCACAGCCAAATGACAAAATAAAACATGATTTCCATAAGGGTCTTAGACTCCGTGACAAGTAGACTCTTAGTTCTGGATGAAAAATACATTTGCGGGAGGAGAAATCCAGCCAGCAAGGCAGGCACTGCCCTCCCTCCTTATCCATCCAATCATCATCATGTCTCTCCAAAAGGTCATGGCCATGAGAGAAGAGGCCGGCCCCCACCCAGAAGTCTGTGGTTACAGAACTCCCTCCTAGAAGCACATCTCCTAATGGGAGAATCCTTGCAATTCTGTGCGTCAAGAGGACAGGAGGGTGGGGCCCCTCTGGAAGGTGACCTTTCCCACCAGACACCATCAGAAGGCAGGTGGAATGTGTAGGCAGGCATGTGCATCATGCACAGCCCTCCACTCAGGGGCAAGGCCGGTGTTGACACATCTGGTACAAGGGACAAACACACAGCCCACTAACCCCCAGCCCCCCAGGGGCTGTTGCAAAGTGTCACAGCCATTTCTGTACTGCAGCATCAGACACACAGCAAACTTCAGGCCAGCTGGCTTGGCCTGTGGGCCCCGTGCTGGCTCCGCCAGGACAAGTGGCCGGGGTTGTCAGCGAGGACATGAGAGGCAAGACAGAGCGGGCAGACCCAGAGTTGTGAGCTGAGCTGTCAGGCGGCCCTGCTACCTGAGCATTTCTGCTCCCACAATGCTGATCCTGACAGGTCACCTAGTTTCTGCCCGAAGAGGAAACACCCAGAAGAACAAGTGCAACATTTTTGGCAAGACTTGGAAATACCCCTCATGTGGGTGTCTAGGCAGAAAGTCCACCGCACACTGGGCTGCCCCAACCACGGGTCACCCCAGGCTCCTTCAGGGCCTCCTTGGGCCCTGGGGACAAGCAGGGCAGATTGTTACCTCGGTTTGCAGTAAGGGGCACTGGATGGCTGTTCACAGGATGTGGAATGGTGTCCTGCGTCTCAGGCCAAGTTCAGGAACCAGGGCTCGATTTTCTCCTGAAGCCAACAGGGCATAATAAGAGGAGTGAAAAGCTGACTCACAGCCGCACTAGGGCCAGAGAACTCAGGGAGGCCCTGCGTGGCTGCGGCAGGGGGCCTGGCTTCTTGTGTGGGGCCGGAGTGGTCCTTGCCTCTGTCCCCCATGAGGAGGAGGCCTGGGTCCTTAGCCTCTGCACAGCGCAGACCATCCACCTTGCTCTTGGCTGTACCTTCTCAGAGATCCCCGCACCCCTCAGACACCCCTAGCCCTGCCAGCCTCGTGCCTGTGGCTCCTGTGTCATCTCTGGAAATGAGGGCAAGCAGTACAGAGCGTGCCAGGCAGGGGCGGTGAGGGGCGGGGGCCCTCAAGGACGGCCCTTCTTGACATTTTACAAATGAGATCCTTGAGGCCCAAGGAAGAGGTGGCTATCTCATTAGAAGTGACAGGCGCTGGACTAAAACCCAAGTCCCTTGACTCAATGACTATGTCCTCTGCAGCAACTGGATTTTAGGATGGCCCTGGGTGGAGGGGAGGCCCGCTTCCCCAGAGCTGAGGGCTACCTTGGAAGGGTGAACACCTGAAAGCATGTCTGTGGGCGGACAGACTCCCTCTCTCTCTCTCTCTCTCTCTCTCTCTCTCTCTCTCTCACGCACCTGGGAAACTGAGCCCCAGGAAGCAGCTCCGTGTGCATACCCAGTGGTTTATGGGTAACAGCAGGTTTGCTTCTGCTTAGAACAGAAATGGGCCCCTTTGCCTGACTCGGTTCTCAGCATCTTCAGGCCCAGGGGACAGAGGCATGACGTACCTCAGTCCACAGAGGGCTTGCTGTTGCCTGTGCCCTCCCTCTTTGCCACCCCTGCCCTGCATGACCCTCTGCTCCAACAAGGGCCCTGACCTCCTAGGACAGAACCTACAGAGGCAACTCAGTGTAATGGGAGTTTTTTCAACATCAGATGTTCAACTCACCTATGTTTTAAATAAAGAATGGGGATAATATGATTTAACCAAAACTAAACATTTAAAACCTTCAGTTCCTTGCAATGGATGGACGGATGGATGAGGAATGGATGGATCGATTGGTGGGGCAGGAAAAGGGGAAAGAGGGTGGAATAGAAGGAGAGGGGAAGTGGGAGGGAGGAGCAAAATGTGTCAGGAGGGAAACCAGAAACCACTCAAGGTGTCCCAGGGTAATGCAGGGGGTTGAGGTGCTTACAAAGCTACTGGTTACCAGGAGGAACAAAGACCTGAGAAGTTACCACAAACTCCCAGGTTCATCAGTAGCATAAAAGATAGCTTCAAATAACTTTGTAAAAACACTTCAGAGATTCTGACTCAGAAAGTCCATGGCCAGACCTGCGTAGCTGCATTTTTAAAGTTCTTCCCATCATGCCTTTGGTCTTCCCCTGTAGCCCTCAGGTGGCATTTCAGGACTCAGGTCGCTTTTGTAACCTCACTGAACAGTGGACGTGCTCTGGGCTGCAGCGCCGGAGGTGCCGTGATGGATGGAATGCCTAATGAGTTTGAGCTTCGGGCTTGCTGTACTGTCCGAGGCCTCCCACCCGCCCCAGCCGCACCACCACCTGGGACATCTTCAAGATCTCTTTCTGCACGCTCTCAGCTCACTCCTCTCCTTCTTTCCAGCTCTCAGAGAACTGATGTCCTAGTTGGTTTTTACCTCTAAACAACCTAATTAAGCAATATTTCTAGAAGAATCCATCACTCTGACAAGGTGGTTGATTAACCATCGCCCAGTCGAGCCCAAAGTGCTTAATATCCTAGCAGAATGGTCAATCATGAGTACACAGCGTGGGCTGCTGCAAACCAGCTGATGGAAGTAGCTGAGAAGACAGCTGCAGAACGGGTCCCAGGACCCTACATCACAGGAAGGTGGGCTGGCTCGAGGCTGCACAGGCTGGGAGATCTCTAACCAGATCCTATGGTTCTTTCTGAGACCAGCAAATGCCTCGAGTTTCTAAGGTCATGAACAACTCTAGACCAGAAGAGAAAAGCCTCGTGAAAGGGGCTGGGACGTAAAGACATAATTCTCCAAGTTCACCGCTGTGTCAACTACAGAGCTGTGGGAAGGAGTGGAGAGTGGACCGCCTCTGAGTGATCCAAGTCCAGACTGAGACATCTTTTTTTCTTTTCTGCCCTTAGACTGTTATCTTAAACACCCCCATCCCGAAAAAAGATTTACATTGTTGACTGCTGAGAATATAATCCCTTTGACCAAGCAGGACGTGATAAAACACTGCCCTCCGGTGGTCACGGTTGTTGCAACTTTGAAGAATCCTCCTAAAGAAATGCTCTCTCCCGTGAAGTATCCAGGATGGGCCCCGAGGCAGGAGCCTCCAGCCAGCCCAGGGGAAGCAGAGGGTGGGCCACCTGAGCGGCCATCTCTGTGGAGTGCCCCGTCACCTGTCTGGATCCCTCTCTGCCTGAATTCTGGTCTGTCTTCTGCTATGTTGCCTAAAGCATGGCAAATACTCTGGACCAAGGGGAAAGAAGCTGACCCCCAGCGGTACCACCCTGACTTGGCTATTGTCATGTCCTGTCACCTTATGTTTAAGGGTTTCCAATTGTGTTCAGCCACCAAGAAAAGAAAACAACATATAGTCAGTGCTCAACCAGCGTGGGGAGAATGAAAGCAGCGGGAGGGCAAAGGTAGGGAGCCGTGGGCAGTGCCTGGAGCCCGGGGCCAGGACCCCGGAGCCTCTTGTGTGCGACCTGGTTCTGCCTTGATCCTACTGTGTGTGGTTTGGGGAGTGGCCTTCTCTTTCTCTAAAATGACAGAGCTGAACTTGAAGATCCCCAAGGTCCCTTCCACATTACAAACTGGGAGAGCGAGTTCCTAAGGATTCTAACCTGCCATCATCACCAAGCCAGGAAAGGAGCCGGCTAGAGATGCAGCAACAGCAGCTCTTGCTGGGACCCACCTTCTGGGGAAGTAAATCAGTGATTTCCTCCCTCGCTCAGCCTGGCAGCTGCTGCTGTGTTTATGATGTTTGTGACCATGGAAATTCCAAAGCCCGCGCACTCACCCCAAGTTGGCCATTAACATTAACTTTGGTAGAATTAGGCCCCAGTGCCGCGGCAGATGGTGGTGAGACAGTGACACCTAGCGGCCACCTCGGCACTGGCCGGTCTCCCCTGCTCCCGTGGCAAATGGGCAGCAGGATCCTGCAGGTGAGCAATGAGTAATGCAGGGCTCCGGGTTGGCATCTCAGCCTTGCAACTGCCTCTCTGTCTGACCTTAGTTTCTTCAACGAGGGGTTTGGTCCTTCAGTCCTTCCCTTGCAACCACCCTGTTCACTGCGACTCTGCTGTGACTCAGGGTGAATAGTCAGGGGTCCTAGGCCCACATAACAGGTGGGGTATCCCTACCAGGAAGGTGCAGCTCAGAGTTCACGAGGGCTTTTCTAGGGTGCATAGTCCTGCCCTGCACTTGCCTCCGCGTGGCCATGAGACAGGACCACACAGCTTCCTTGGCTGCAGGTGTTCCGGGCCAAGAACACCAGCCCAGCTGTCAGATGCTGTCAGAGAAGAAAGGAACAGAACCAGCCAGAAGAAAGTCTTGTTGAGTAGCTCTGGGTTCCTCTAGTGTCACCCACTCTGGGTACCAGAATCTGGCCCTATTGGTAGGGTCCATAGGGCCCATGTTCCCTAAAGAACATGCAGGTGGGTTCTCTCTGACCCAGATAGTGGGAAGAGGTTGTTTGCTGAGGCTTCAGCCCCTCCCAGCAGGCCCAGGCGCTCACCCTGGCTGAGCACACAGAACCTGTTTGTTGGGTCTCTCCTGGGTCCCTGGAAGAACTGGTCCCCCCGCCTCTTGAACCGCGGCTCTCATGGCTAACTTTTGGTCTGTGTTTATGAGTCTTTCTCAAAGTATAACCTCTGAGCACTGTGTGATTGGCACAGAAGATCTTGGTGTTTTCTAATATGCAAACTGCAAAAAAGCTGGATGAGGCTGTTAGGGTAACTTTTATTACCCATCACTTCCCTGGGGAGTATACAGTGGTGACACTCTGGGGACCCTTGAAGATGGAAGTCATTCGTTCAGGCGGAGGATGTGAAGCTCCTGGGGCTGTGGGATCATTGTTTTCCTTGTCATTAAATGGTGGATGTGAAAAATACCTTTTTGGAGATGACGAGCAGGTGAACGATCATTTCTGAACACGTGTATTAGTCAAGGTCCAGTCAAGAGACAAAAATCACACCAGCTGTTTGACTAGGGAACATTTAATATGAAGAATTATTACCAGTGAAAGGTCGTTAACTTTGAAACGGGGCAATATAGGATTCTAAGGAGCACAGATACCAAAAATGCTGGAAACAGCTGTGGCCTCTGGGGCTGAGGGGGAAATCACCCAAAGGAGCAAAGATATTTGGTGAGATTCAGCAATTTCGAATTTGGCTGCAACCCATTGCATGGTGGAGTTCACTGGTGTTCCAGTAGATGGAGCTAGAGCACGGGAGGCCCCCTTGCGGGGGGGGGGGGGGGGGGACCTCAGTGGGAGAAAGGAAGGAAAAAGGCACACTGATGCCAGGAGGGTCCGCTCTTCCTCTGTGCACGGGAATGTCTCTAGCACCCTCTGTGGACCAAGCTGGCCACTGGAACTGGGCACCCAGAACACCTGGGAGGGCCCCGGGCTCCAGGATGAGCCAGGCCGTTGTGGAGTTCAGAGGCAACATTGACAGCAGGCACACCTGCGCCACACCTGGCCCTGTCGTATGCATTTCCCTCACGGATCTCACAGAATCTCAAGCAATACCTCTTGTAATCAAGTGTTCACTTTAATGTTGGGAAGACACTAAAAGCTGGGAGAGGGAACCTGAGCAGGATGTGAGCTCATCTACATGAGTTGGTGTCGAACCTGAGTTGTGTGTGTGACTCTAGCGTCTGGGGTTCTGCACCTAGCTAAACTTTTGTGCTCCCCTGTTAGCGTCACCTTTGATGTCCCCCTTGGACAGGTTCACAGTGAGGCCAGTGCCCTGTGGCTGCTCTAAGGCAGTGACCCCCAACCCAGAATCACTGGGAGAGCTTGGTGACAATAGACTCCTGGGCCTGGCTCTCAGATTCCAATTTAGTAGATTGGGAAGGTGGGGCTGGAGGCGGCACTTGCACTCCCCAGAACTCCCCGTGCACCCCCAGAGAGCAGCACCCACCTCCACTGAGCCGGAAGTGGAAAGTGTGGAGCTCCCCGGCCTGTGACAGGGGGAGGGGAAACTTCACGCTAACAAGCTCCTCTCGGCCCCAGCGCCCCATGGAAAGGTCAATATTGATACCTGGCTTCTGAAATGAAAATCAAACAGGGCCCATGGATCTGCTTTGTGGGTGATGAAGTTGTAATCACTCTAACAGAGGCAGAATTGATTCTTATTTGTTAGCCAGATAATTGGAGGGTGGGCTCTGGGACTCTTGGCCTCCTTGGGTGACAGCCCCTTTAGGCAAATTCTCTGGACAGAAGGTGTTTCAGAGCTAGAGCAGTGCCGCAGGCACTTCCTGCTGGCTCCGGAAAAAGAGCCACTGGCTTTTGAGGGCCTACCACATGCCAGGGACTGTGACCCAGAGCCTTCAATTTTTTTTTTTTTTTTTTTTTTTAAGATTTTTAAAATTATCTTCCAGAGAGAGGGGAAGGGAAAGAGGCAGAGAGAGAGAGAGACATAAACGTATGGTTGCTTTTCACCTGCCTCCAGCTATGGTTGTGGCTGGAGTCCTGGCTTGCAACCTGGTTATGTGTCCTGGCTGGGAATCAAACCAACGACCTTTGGGTTCGCAGGCCAGCGCCTTGTCCACTGTGCCACCAGCCAGGGCTGGCCTTCAATCTTTAACACCTCTTGCAATGTTAACAACACAACTATCAGGTGAGGAAACTGGGGCATGCCCAAGGCCACACAGACTCAAGGGGCAGAGCGGGAATCCAGGCTCAGGTGGGTCTCCTTGCATGGGGCCACATGGCCTGAGAGAGGAACAAGCTGCTGGCTCAGGGCCCCTGTCGGGGGAGGGCCAGGTTGGTCCCTCAAGGGTCTGCCTGCTGCCCTGGAAGGCTGGCTCAGCACTTGGGCCAGGAGGCCCCAGAAGTACCTCTGTGGGGAGAAGGAAATGCTGAGCCTGTCCAGCCACCCAGATGTGTGGTGAAAGGGGTGGAGGGGAAGGCAGGGGTGTGGCCTTTTAAAAAACCAGTAATCCAGCTCACCAGTAATTGGGGCCCCAGTGAGGTTACAGTATCTAATCTATTCTCCTGAGTCACTGTAAAATTACAGGAATGTCCTCAGGAACCAGGACAATTCAGAAGCATCTCAAGTGCCAGCCTGTTTAATCCTACAGGGGGAGAGAATAGCTTACACACTTCCATGTGACTTGGCACGGCCACTGCCAGGTGTGAGGGGACTCAGAATGGCTGCCTGGGCCTTGGGCCTGCAAAGCAGAGCTCCGCTGAGGGGCGTCTGTGACCCCCACCATCTCTGCTGCTCAGGCTTTTTTTCCAGTGGCCAGCTGGTGTGTCACGTGGCAGGCCATCTGTAGCAAACCAGGTGGCCTGGTGTAGTCAGGTCCGGGCTCAGGTCCCTGTCACCTCTTGGCTGTGTAGCCTGGGTCCTAAACCCTCTGGGGCCAGCTGCCCTCCTCTGTGAACAAGAATTTAAAAATACCCCTTCTCATCCAAGCCCGCAGAATGCATACACAGCACTAAGCGTGAACCCTAACGCATGCTGTGGACTCTGGGTGATGATGAGCTGTCAGTGTAAGTTCACTTGTAGCAAGTGTATCTTTGGGGGCAGGGGCAGGGAAGGCTGTCGGGGGGAGGGATGGGAGAAATGGGAAACCTCTGTTCCCCTTTCAATTTCTCTGTGAACCCAAAATGCTCTAAAAAGTGTTTTAGTCTATTTAGTAAAGGGGAAAACATCACTGGCTCTTAAGGTTGTTGTGAGAATTAAACAGGATAATGTCATCAAAGGACCCCATTTGGGCCTGCAGTGGGGTCCCGGAAGCCACATGAGGCGGGTATCCCCTCAAAAGCATGGCGCAGACACGGGAGGGCCCGACTGCGGAAGTGACGCTGTCTCATCTCCTTCACCGCCTCAGCCCCCTCGGGGAGCCCTAGGGCTGGGGGCAGGTTCCAGACCAGACTGGGCCAAGTGCCTTGTTAATAAATCAGGAGGAAGGTCAGTAAACATGGCCCAGAGCTGAATATAATTAATAACAGGCCTCGGTCAAGGATTGGTGAGATCAGTCCTCTCTCCCTCCTCCCCTCTCTCCAGACAGACCTTCTCATAGCCAACAGCCGCAGGAAAGGACTCGGCCCTTGGGTAGCAGCACACCTCTGGCTGGCCACCCCCTGCTCCAGAATCCTCACTTGCTCCCCAGTGCCGTTGCCTGGCACACAGCCTCCTCCCAACTGGTCCAACCCTGCAGCCACTCTGCACTCCTGCCATTCAAGGGAGCAGAAAGAGAACAAGTGTGCGTCTAGAGACCCCAGATTTACACCCAGGTCTGTTACCTATGTGACCTTGGGGATACCTCTCCCACTCTCTGTGTCTCAGTTTTCCCCAGAGCAGATGCCTTGCTCCCTCCTCCCCCTGAGAACCCTGCCGAGTGCCGACTAACTACGAGCAATTTTCCTACAGGGATATCATTTTTCATACAAGGCAGTTTAAATGCCCTGGGAGAAATGTAAAACACGCACACACATACTCAAAGCATAAAGAGGAAAATGAGAAGGTTTCCTTAATCATGGTTCCCAGGACCTGCCGCTTGAATCCACATTTCTGTGCCCATCCTTGTGGGAATGGGACATGGGCTTGCCAAGGGCTTGGGTAACTTGGAAGGAGACTTCAGGGTGTGACCTTGTCCTCAGTGTCTGTCCAGAGCTGATCAGGGACAATGTGGATGCTTCCTAACCACCCTGGACCATTGTCCTCTGGTCTTCCTGGCCAGGCCCCGCCCCACCGCCACCAACCCCCCGAGAGAGGATTCAGTTTCTCTGGGAGAAGCAATGACTCTCAGACAAGCATGAGTTTGGCTCCAAACAGAAAGGGTTCTGATTCTCGCTCTGCCATTTTCTTGCTATGTGGCCTTGGGAAGTTACTTAGTATCTCTGAACCTTCCTGCTCCATATTTGGCAAAAAGAATAAATCTCTACCTAACATGGTGGTTGTAAGGATAAGGTAAAATGACCCAAGTGCCATATAATAATAGCAGTACCGCTTTATTTAATAGGACTTGTTAGGTAACTCTTCCTTAAATGAAATAATCCCTATGAAGCGTTAGGACCGTGGGTTGGTGAAAACTCCACATCTAATAACTATTATCATCTTCGTTTTCAATCGGATTCAGTTCCTCTCCTCTGACCACCAGGTGGCAGCATGGGGCCGTGGAACCAGAGCCCTGGCTCTTCGGGCTGTCACCTCAAAGAGAGGAGCTTTGGTCCTTTGGGTGACGATAACCACAGGGCTATTGATTGAGCTCTTCCCCAAAATAGTGCATAGGGGGCACTTAACAAGCACTTTGTAAAGACATAAGCAAGGAGGTACAGCCACCCGCCTTAGACAGGGAGGAAAATGAGGTCTGGCAGGGGGAAAGCTAACCGGCGCTGGCCTGCTGAGCCACGTGGCCTCCTGGTGGGTCCTTCGCTTGGCAGAAAAGGACAGTGAGGTCCCAGACATTGGAAGCCAGGACCCCAACCCCCAGGAAGGTGCCCTTGCCCACACAGCCTGGTGTCCAGGTGGTGTCTCATTAGTCAGTGTCACCAGTGCCCAGGGGCCCAGCCTGGCTCTCAGAGAAACACCGAGGACCCCAGGAAAGCATGCCCCCCATGTCTCTTTGTCTCTGTCTCATCTGATTCTTCAAACCCCCAAGTAACTTTGCTGCTGGAGACACAGTGATTGATGCAAAACTTCCTCCAAATCCCAGCAAATCCCCCTTCGACTGTGTGGCCTCTAATTCCTTTGGATCCAACGTTCCCAGGAAGGTTCATGTGCAGGTCTGTGTCCTGCTAGGGCCCCTCGGCCTGCGGGTCTGAGCCAAAGGCCAGGGGGTCCCTCTCAGCCTCTGCTTCCTTCCCTGCTGGGAGTCTTGCAGGACAGCAGCGGAGGAGCACAGCCCACCCCACCCCTCTACCCTGAGTGACCTTCAGAGCGACACCCTTGTTAGAAGTTAGGGCCTCAGTTTCCTCCTCTCCACATGGCGATGTGGATGAGGATGTACGAAGGTCAGATACTGAATGAGTCGAAGTAGAGTCAGGAATCTAACTGTCAGAGCTAGTTAGCTACAGTTAACCTAGATCGGCCGCCCCACCCCAGCCCTTCACGACTACCAGGACCCTCCTCTCTCCCTTCTCTGCAGGTGAGGACCCCCCAGAGACCACAGCTCCTCATGGAGGCTGAAAAGGGCAATGGGAGGGGAGCCCACCCCAGGCATGCAGGGCTGGGGGCTGCTGGGCACCCGCTGTTCTGTCTGCAGGCGGACCCAGGGACCTGCGGCCCTGAGAGGGTGCGGGGTGGTCAGGTTTAGGGCTCGACCTACTGAGAGAGGTGGGAATACAGGGTCAGGGAGGCAGGCGGGCTGGGGAGAGGCAGCCCCCGCCAGCAAACAGGGAGAGGACGCAGGGAGATGCTGCAGGTGGCAGCTCCATGACCAGCGCAGGATGATTTCATCATCAAAGCCCAGTTCCTGGACCGTTTATAACGCACAAGTCAGCGGGTCCCCCTGCCCCGCAGAAGGAGCTCGGGCTGCCTCAGCTCCCTAGTGGGAGTTCTAGTGCCTCCTGCAGGTTTCGGCTCACACCCTGGCCTGGGCGTGTAGCTGGTTCCTTGTCTCCTTCCAGGTGTCGGCCTCATCAAGGATCCTGCTTCCTTTCCCTATGTCTACGCTATACTGAAAAACAACAATAAAAACAGCTCTCTCACCCTCTCTGGAGCAGAGGGTTCCAGGCCTTTGCTGGGGGTTGTGCCTTCCTTAGCCCAGGGCACAGGAGCACGCCCTTGGCCAGCAGACGTGCCTCCTCCTAGAAGGACCCCTGCCCTTCCCCAGCTAATGTGGGGATTAGAGCCCCTGTACGGCTGGGGGGCAGGTCCTGGGGGAGCCGGGAGCTGGGGGAGCCAGCCTGCAGCAGCTCCCCGGTTAGATAACCCAGCGGGTGGTGCCACCTTCCTCACCTACAGTAACTGAAACCTCTCTCACAGGTCTTGATCCCTGTGACTCAAAAATCCACGCCATTCATTCAGTAATCATCTAACTTGCTTAACGTAACAAACATTTTGCTCGCAACTGGACTTCATGCTGGAATCCCAGTGCCTGTAAAACGGTAAAAACAGCTGCCCAGCCAAGTTGGAGGAGGTAGAAGGAATGAGAGCTCTGAATCCTGGGCTGCGGTTCCACCACGTGCCCACCCCCTCTTCCCCGCCACACAGGTGTACCCGCAGGGATAGAACCCTCCAGGGCCCTGGAGAACCGGTTGGGAAATTCAAATGTCTCTAACCAATGTCAGGACATTCAGCTTAACTCTTAGTAAGATAAATGCCAGTTAAAAATGCACAGAATTGGCCCTGGCTGGTGGCACAGTGGATAAAGGCGCCGGCCTGCAAACCCAAAGGTCGCTGGTTCAGTTCCCCAGCCAGGGCACATAATCAGGTCTCCAGCCAGGTCCATGGCTGGAGGCACGTGAAAGGCAACCATACATTGATGAAAGAAAAAAAAAAAATCACAGAATTAACTCTCTTGCTCCGTCAGGCTGGTGAAGATCCCAAAGATTGGGAATGCTCTATTTTGGCCAAGGTGTAGGAAGCAGGGCCTCTTACACATTGTAGGTGAGAATCTCAACTGACGGGACCCCTGTGGGGGCAGTTTGGCAATATCTGTCCTATAAACACACATAGCCCGAGACCCAGAAGTTCCACAGGCCGGAATTCATGCTGCGGCTCATCTCTGCACAAGGGAAGTTTGTGAACAAACTGAACGTCCGTCAATGTGGAGGGTTAACTAAGTGGTATGCCCATTCAACAGAACGTGTTGGTTCCACCGAAATGAGAAAATGTTCTATATGGATCAGGAAAAGCCCTCCTAAACACATGTTAAAGAAAAATCTTCCCAGTCCAATGTTTTCCAAAAGAAAGGATGTTTTCAGCCAAACGCTAGCTGGCATAGGACCAGTCCCTGGGCAACCTGAGCCACCAGCAGCAGGTGGGGTACAAAGGACAAAGGTGTCCTGGAGCCCATGCTGGAGTTGACGGGCTTCTTCTGTACATAGTGTGTTTTAGGGAGGAAAGATGCACCTGTTTGAAAAATTTTACATTGGCTGCAGGTAGGAGGGGCCAGGAAAAGGCAAGCCGGGGACAGTTCACAGTCCAGAAGGAAGAAATATTTACTGCTCTGGGTTGGTGGCAGGCAAGTTCACACTGATGCGGAGGCAGTGGCCTCAGGTGGTCACTGCAGAAGTTGATTCAAAGCTCCCAACACAGCTTGGAGATGCGAGCAGGCTACTGTGAGCCGGTCCCCTTATGAACCAGTTAGCTACCGTATCACTTTCGCTCACTCTCCAACCATTTACTTTAGGGCACCTCAGCATTTTTCTCTCTTCACACACATTGCTAGGTGAAAGCAGCAAAGGGATGGGACAGTGCAAGGTGGGCTACTGTTTGCGTGAAAGTCAATGTGCGAAGAATACAGAGGCCTATTCTCGTAATTGCATACAATATTTCTGAAAGTATAACCAGCAACTTTCACTCCAGCTCTCTGTAGGGAGAATGAGGCGGCAGGGAAAAGGGGTGAAGGAAACCCTTGCATTGCGTATGCCCCTTTGGACACTGAACCCTGTGGTAGCACACCCTATTCAAAACATAAATAAAAGGCATATAAAAACAAAGAACTAAAGGAAAACAGTTGCTGTAACTGTACATGGGTGATTGGTACTCTGGAAGAACCCTAAGGCAAGATACGAATTCTATTTTTAAGTGTTTTCTAATATGCTCGGTGAATAAGCTTCCAGATTCCTGAGCTCTAGGCCTCCGGCCTCCTGCCTAGAGTGCGGAGCTGTGTGAGGACACCGCCATCCTGTTACCAGAACAAAGGACGTAACCTACAGAATGACTCCTTTTCTTGAGCTCATTGGCGAGCTGAGACCGAAGCCTGTAAACCAAGCAGGCCCTTGCTTCCCTGTTCCCCGGGAAGAAGGATGCTACCAAACTTTTTAAGGAATTCTTATTTTTAACAAACGCTAAAGGCTAAGGAGAGGACCTGCATGACCGTATAGCCCTTGGGAGCGGAAGGCACGAGGCCCACCTGAGCCCACTCGCTCTCTGCGGGCCCCACGGGAGGCTGACGAGGATGGCGGGGGGAGAAGAGACCTAAAGAAAGCCGCTCTTGGTTCAGGTCCGGGGGGTGAGGGGAGAGCAGTGCATCAGGAAATGCATGAAGTTCCACGTGGATCCTTCTCCCTATATCCCTGTGGAAAAAAGAAGCCTTTGCGGGGGGAAAAGCAGCAAAGTGTGTTGTCCACAGAGCCCAGGAAAGACCCATGGCAGCTGGGATGGGGAGAGTAAAGCCCTCTACCCGGTGGGGAGGGGAAAACACCTGCAGGCGGAGGGGGAGGGACCGCTGAAATGTGCCCCCAGCTCCACCCCAGCCCCCAGCCCAGGCTAATGAGCGCGGAATAGCGCCACCAGCCACCTATATCACCAGGGGAAGCACAGAAGAGACATTTTCTCCAAGACACGGGTGCAAAGGGAGCCCTAAAGTGGGCGCTTATTAAGATGTCAGGTCACCCTGAATTGGTACGTCCATTTAGTGCAGCGGCTGTACAAGTCCCTGCGAAATGTTTAACACAAGTTGGCAAGCGGGCGGTAACGTTGAGGTGGGAAGGCAAGGGAACTTGAACAGCCTGCTCTCCTGCCCCGGCCCGATGCACCTCACGCGGACGGTCCCGTGAGGCTGGAGGCTGAAGGTCAATAAGTGACCAAACCCACCGTCCTCGGTGCTTTCCTCTCTATTCCACCTGCTTGTGCACCTTGCTGTCAGTCTGTCCGACTTGCCGTGTCGGCCTGAGTCAACCCCAGGGAGTCTCAGCTGTTGCTGAACCACGGCCTGCTTTCCTGCGTGCGTGTGCGTGTGCGCGCGTGTGCACACAAGGGTGCACGTGTCCATGTGGGCGTTTATGGCAGAAGCCGCTGCAGGAAGAAATGAGTAGGAATGAGGAGTTCTTTTCTTGGAGGGAAGGAGCCAGAAATGACATCTGTTCAGAAACATCTCTCCTCTCTCGCAGATAAATATAGCGATGTGAGTAGCTACGTGGCTGAACGGTACTTTCGAGACAAATCTGGGCGGCAGAGTCCTTTGAAGAGGCGGTCGCTGCTGGTCCCCCCTTGCTCTCCTGGGCCCTGTGCTCCCCCGCAGTGGCCAGGAGGGAGAGTGAGGAAAGGGATCGGTGCTCTGTCTCCCCACATTCTGGCCAAGTGGAAGAGCAGCAGGAGTAATGCTGCTCCTTAAAGGGCTGCTGGACAGATGACCCCCTCCAGGGAAGAGCCCCAGAAGTCACTTCTGTCCTTGACAAGCAAGTGAGAGCTCAGAACAGGAGGGCAGCCCAGAGGCATGTTCACCAGGTGCGGTGGCTGGAGACCTTAAAATCATGTGGCCACCGGCACAGCAGGGGCACCTGTCAGCCAGGAAGGGGACTTCAGCCCTTGACAAAGGGGAGGTATGGTGATGGTGGGAGAGCCAGCTGAGACTCAGCTCCCCTCTGACCCACGTGCAGCCCATCCTTCCAGTAGCCCTGCGAGGTGGGTATTGCCTTTTCATTTCCAGATGGGGAGACTGAGGGCAGGAGTGACTCTGTGATTTACCCAGGGGCCCACAGGTGGTCAGGGCAGAGAGCGGGGCGTTGCCTCTTCTGAGACTGTCAGGGAACGTCCCCTCGCCTTGCAGCTGCTCCACGAGAAGAAGGGGGAAGTCCTGCTGGCCCCCCAGTCCACACCGGACTGCCACAGGTTATCTGTGGTCACCGACGGGGCAGCACCTGGGCCTAATTCTTGGGGAATGGTTGTCTGGTCGTCGCAGGTCCTCCAGGAGGAAGCAGTTGTGAGCTCCTCCGAGCACCGCACTTCTCCTCACCCTCAGCTCAGCCTGGAACCCCCTTCGGGCCACCAGCATCTCCAACTCTAACCCAGGCCTGAGCCACCTCTCTGACCTGGCTGAGCAATAGCACCTTTGGCTCAGGGGCTCCCCGCTCTGGTGAAAAGTTTCTTGCCATCTTCTGGACCTGTGGAGCCAGACAGGCCTGGGTTCAAACCCACCTCTGCCTCTCCCCGACCTTGTAGCCTTGGGAGCATCAATGGCCTTTATACCCGTTTTCTGTTGCTGCCGAAGCAAATCGCAGTGCTCAGCCCATACCGGGCACAAAGTTGAAAATGGGGTCAGGAAACAGTGCTTTCTTCTCTTGTGCGTTGCTTTCTCTGGAGTCACTGGTGCCTGTCTGTCCCCAGACTGGGCTCTTGGTGGGGGCTTAGGGAGTCCGTGTCGGAATAAGACACCAGCAGTGATGGATGGCGCTGACCTCCCAGATGCCGGGGCGCGGCTGTTTGCAAACTTAGAGGCTCCTAGGCAGCGGTGGGAGGAATTTGAGTAAAAACATGGAACGGTATGTTCGGGGACATGAATTCCAAGTGATGTTTGCTGGGAAAGCAGAAGAGAAAATTATTCCATCTGTGATCCCTACCTTGGAGTTGCTCGCTCCCAGGTCGGCCCTCAGACTCACTGCAGCAGCGCAGCTGGAGGCTGAGGTGGGTCCTCTGCCAGGGGGCAGGGCACCCAGAGCCCAGGGTCCCCAGAGTGGTTGTTGCTGCTAACTGCCCAGATCTGAGAGGGTGGTGGCTTCAGGTGACAGCGGCTAGAGCAGCTGGTGGCTAGCCCAGGAGCACAGATAGGAAACCCCCATCTTCTGGGAAGAAAGTCACAGCACTGCTGGGGGCTGGGTCCTTAATGGGGGTGGCATGGGGCAGGGAGGGGACCAGACACCCCTCCTGATTCTCCCTCAACTGGAAGCCTCCCATCCTGACAGCTTAAACCCAAGTTAATTCAGTCCTCTTATTAGTACAAGATCTTTCAGCATGCCCTTCAATAAGTGCATATTTACTTATAAATTACATACATGCAACGTCTTATAAATTATATGGCATAAATGGCTACATAGATATACACATTAAAACTTACAAAAATATAAAAATAGTAAGGGACAAAGCTATAAATAAACATGGAAAGAAGATCAATAGTTTGATCCTGCACTGGGGCCAATGAATGGGTGGGCCGACCCTACTTCGAGGCCTCGGGTACTAAAAAATACACTTCAATTCATTACGCTTCTGTTTTCTTGAATCTTGGTTCTTCGTGTGTTCAGTTCAGCGAGCATCACTTCTACCAAGCGCGGTTGGTATCTTGCTTCTCCACCTGGCTTACAAAGTTGCCAAAGAAGAAGAGCAACATGCAAAGTGCATGGTGCACAGCTGGTGCCTAATAAGTCATTCAATAAATATTTTCTGAACACTTACTTTGAGCCCAGCTTGGTGGAAAGCTCTGTGGGCTCAAAGAGCAAGACACAGTCCTGCCCTCATGGAGGGAGCCCCACAGAGTGGCAGGGGCTTGAACTGGGCTTGGGGAAGCCTGGGTCATTTGAGGTAGATGAGCAGAGGAAGAGAGACAAGCAGAGGAGAAGCATGTGCAAAGGCCCAGTGGCCTGCAGGAGCCTGATGTGAACCTGGTGTGTTTAGGGTGTGATCACTGGGCAGTTAGGGGCTGACTCAGGAGGGAGTGGAAGGGGTGATGAAAGAGAAGGCTGGTGCTGGGCAGGAGGTGGGCCACTGAGGTGTTAGGTAGGAAAACTTTGTGGTTAGCCCTGCCTCTGTGGCTCTCCCACCCTGCAGATCCACTCAGAGTGCCCTTTTGTCCATCCATTTTCAGCCCAAGGGTAGGAAGGGGAGCAGAGGGCTGGTGAGGAGGCATCCCTCAGCTATCTCCCATCTGCAGGGAGAAGGATGCAGACCAAAGCCAGAGGCTCTGAGATCTGGGTTTTACTCGTAAACAGGCTCACCACTGCCACCAAGGCTTCACTGACTGCCTTGTGAAGCCACTGGCCGGTCAAGGTTCGAATAAGGGGCTTCCAAGTAGCTCTCGTGTAGAGTTCCCACCCAGCTGCCCCACAGCTCTGCATAGAAGGCCTGCTGCCTGGCCCCCACTCCCCGCCACCCTTGGCTGAGTCCGTGGCCCCCAACCTCTTCTGGCTCCCTGAGGTGGGGGCTTGTGTTCTTTCAGCTTCGGGCTCAGACCCCTGGCAATGCCCCAGCGCTGGGAGAGTTCCCAGCTGAGCTGGCCCCATTCGCTTCAAGTAAAGGAGCTTTAAATGCCTTCCAATCTCACTGGCCAGAGAATGGGAAACCCTGGGGCTGGAGGTGGGGGTTGCCCACAGGGAGAAGATCCATAAGGAGAAACACTGGGGCCCCAAACAGTTCTGGTGCACTGGGGGCCTTGGGCCTGGAGGGCCAGAGACTGGACCTCCTGCCTGGGGCCCCAGACCTCAGTGGCTTAGGCCTCAGCGTGGGAGAGTGTGGACGGGAACTGGACATGAGATACCACATTTGGGAAACTTGGGAGAAAGGTCGTTTATTGTTCCTTCCCAGATCAATGAGACCTAGGAGCTTGGAGAGGGCATGGGAGACAGCCCAGAGGTACCTGCTGGGGCTGGGTCCCAATGAGCAGTGCGTGCTGTGTCCTCAAAGTGCTGCAGAGAGCAGACTCACACACATCTACAGGTGGCTTGTTGGGGACTGGAGAAGAGCATCGCGTGTAGGAGAAATTTGGAGCAAGGATCAGTATGATCTTATTGGAAAATACAGAGAGGCCCTGGCTAGTCCACTTCAGAACACCCCCCACCACCATAAAACCCCAAGACAAAATCACCCTTGGGGGTGGCCTATTTCTGGGCAGTGGCTCTGGGGTGCTGGGACGGGGTTGAGGAGAGCCTCCAACACCATTGCAGGAATGTTGTCACTCCATCTGGGGCAGGGGCAGCTGACAGCCTGCAGGTGGGACCTAAGTGGTCCCCTAGTTCAGAGACTCAGGCAGAAGCTACCATACAGCCTGGAGGGTTCACTGAGCCCTGGGGAGTGGGACCCACCCAAGGATGGGACTGGGTCAGGCGGGAGGAAAGGGAATAAAGGCTGCAGTGGTGGCTCTGTCTATGGTCCCCTGGGACTCGGCTTGAGGCCCCTTATCTGGGCAATGAGGAGGGTGGGCTGCATGTCCTCTGGGGTCCCTCCCAGCTTTGTCATTCTTGGTTCTGTCTAGGCTCATCCAGCATCCTTTTCATCTACCAGCTTTAGTCAAAAAGCCCACCCAACAGGGGCCACCTGAGAGGTGGCTGGGCTCCTCTGTGGGGCTTTGAAGAAATTGCAAGCAACTGGCAGCTTCCTTCCTAAGGAGGACGAGAGGTGTGCTGAGCCCTGTGCCCAACCCCGCTCTGTGGGTGCAGGGAGAAAGGGCCACTCCTTCTGCAGCTCTCAGGCCTCTGAGGCATTCACGAATGACTCCGAAAACAAACCATCAGAGAGGAACAAGCCACAGTCTTAAAATAGCTCCCCAAGCTCTGTGGCTGCCTAATCCCAGGCCCCTGCAACAGGCCTGTGATTGTGGGGGAACCCAGCAGACCACCTGAGGGGCTTGCAGCGTGCACATGAGACCTGGCCGGGTCAGGGGCCAGGGTTTGGTCTTGGGGCAAAGGATCAAGTCCCACGGACCCAGGTTGGAACGCTGCCAACTTCCTCTTGCAGCTTTCCCGGGAGGAGGGACAGACTCCAGGGCTAGAGGCCCTTAGATCACAACCCAGTGAGAAAGATATGAAGAACCATTTCTCCTCGCTGGTCAGCAGGACTTACAGCGGAGAATGAGCACCAAGGAACTCCGAGGAACCAGGGGGAAGAACGATAATTAGGGATGAGAACACGCTGACAGCCGACAGGCACTGTGCTGATGGGTTTACATGACAGCCCCTGGCCCCCAATGCAAGGGGTCTGTGAACTTGGATGGGAAAACAATTTCTTATCTGGATTTCCATGAACATTCAGCCAGGACTTAGTATTTCCTGCTGTTACGAAGGCAGGCAACGAACCTCAGACATTTTCGCAGCATCTGTGACTTGCCACCAGTAGAAATCAGACACTTTTCCATATCACAGTCCTCTGGTTGCAGATCTCTTCAGGTGTTATTTAAACTCATCGTGACTTTGGGATTATTGGTCGTTATTAGACCTGCTACTAGAGCTTGCTGAATGTGCTAGCAAACCACGTGGCAATGCAACGTGACACATGTGAGAGTTTAAACAATATTTTGGTAATTGCATTTCAATGCAGTTCCTTCGCTTTGCGAGCCTATGTACCCTCTTCTATGGATTCAGTCATGGAGGGATTCACAGCTTCTGCAAACTGTCTTCATGAAACTAAGGATCCACTGTCCTATGTCCCTGGTATCAAACTCTAGCCCAGCCAGCCAGCGTGCTGGGGGTGGGGCTGGGAAGATGAGATTCTCCTGCAAACACCCCCTTTGTGCAAACAAAAGTGAATCACGAAGCCCAGCCTAGCCCCTGAGGGTGGGCTGCCCTGGTTGGATTTGTCAATAACAGTTTCTTAGAGGTATCTTACCCACCCAGGCACCCCTCTCCATCAGAGCCCCCGGCCCCGTCCTCCTCCCCCTTCCCAGGAAAAAGCTCCATGGATGCCTTGCTTCCCCACAGAGCACACCTGCAAATCACCCACCCAATGCAACCCCTTTCTGGGGACAGAGGAGCCGTGCGAAACTCTCTCTCACCTGGCTGGCTGTGCACCTTCCCACCCTGCCCCACCCGGGGAGTGTGGACTGTAGGTGGGTCTGGGGTTGGGGTCAGTGAGATACCAGTTTTTAAACCCAAGGTGAGGCTTCAAATATGTACTTGAAATAAGCCAGAAGAGAGAGGATGCCCTAGCCTAGCCCAGAACACCCTTCGCGAAGAGCTTTGGGTTCAATACTGGTTCCACCACTTTAACAGCTGTGTGGCCTGTTTTCATCTGTTAATTTGTCCTGAGGATAGCCCCACCTCGGAGATGAAGGGTGCTAATGCACATAAAGAGCTCAGCTGGTTCAGTCAAGTCCTCCTGCCAGCTGATCCTTTGCTCTGGGGCAGAGCGGGGCACCTGCCCCAGCCTCCTCCACCCCTGTACTCTGCCTCTGAGGTTCTTCCCCGACACAGGTCACCTGGGATCTGGTTTTCCACCCAGGCCTGAACGTGCTTAGTCCTTCCCATCTTTCCAAACCTGTCCCTTGGGTTCACAGGGTGTTTTGGTAGCAGCAGAGGCGGTGGCAGCTAACCCAGACAGCACACACTGAAGCTATTATCTAATCATCTAATAATTAGCCTGACATTTACAAAGGGCCCCGAGGGCCTCGGGATGACAGCGCCATTTTCCGCGGCAAGGATGCTGGAATTTCGCACCTGTGCCAGGCGACAGGCCAGCAGGAGGGGGAAGTGGCCCAAAGTTTTACACGTCCTCAGCAGTCCTTGGCCTGTTCAGGCCGAATGGCAGGGAGCTGAGGGAGCAGAAGCGGCAGGGTCCCTCTGCCACAGGCCCGTGTTTTCTGTGAAGTTTGTGGAAAAGCAGTCTAGGTTTGCATACTTTGTCCTAAGGGCGCTCTCCAGAATTGTACCCACTCCGCTAGATATCTAATCTAGCCCTGGATTTAAAACCAAAGTTGGCTCCTGGGAGGGCTCTTCCTGGAGGCCGACCCTGCCTAGTATTGCCAGTTTAGAACTGGGAGGTAGATGTGGGGGGTGCAAGTCACCGAGGAGGGTTACACTGTGGGCTAAAGGATTTGCTGATTTGTTGGAGCAGAAGGGAGCCTGGTACGTGGGGTCCTCAGGGAGTCGGAGTTCCCAGCTCTGCCACCTGCTGGCCGGGGGACTTGGGTGCAGCCACATAACCTCAGCCTCGCCGTTCACCATAAAATGAAAACATTCAGAAGATACGTGCGCCTCTGGGGTCCCTGCAGGGTTGTTTACAATAGCCAAGACATGGAAGCAACCAAGGTGTCCATTGGTAGAGAAATGGATGAAGAAGAAGCCGTGCATATACACGAGCTACTACTCAGCCTTTAAGGAGAATGAAATCTCTCCATTAGCAACGTGGATGAGGGTATTACGCTCAATGAAACAAGTCAGACACAGGAGGCAAATACCACATGATTTCACTTCTCTGTGGAGTTTTTACAAATTCAAAACAAAACAGAAACAGACTCATAGAAGCAAAGAACAAGCTGGTGGTTGCCGGAAGGGAGAGGATGGAGGGATGGGTGAAAAAGGAAAAGGGGAATATAGTCAATCATAGTGTGATGACTGCATGGTGACCTGTGGTTATTAGACTTAGTGTGATGAGCTCATTGTAAAGTATATAATTCAATGTACTATTGTATGCCAACTAGGCTTTAATAATAACAGAAGAGTAAAATGTAATTAAGTAACCTGATCTGCCCACACCATGAGGTGGATAAAAAGAACAAATGGGTTATCTGTCAACATGCTGAGATGATGTTGCCCATAGTGCTTGCAAAAAACACATAAAGCCCGATTTAGGGATAAAAAAGCCCTTCCTTAGCCCCTGGCAAGTTTGAAACAAGGTTCACAGTCTGTGTGTGCTTTACATGGCTAAGAAATAAAATGAAGGAAACCCAAAATACTCCCCTAACCATCATTGTTAGGAGCACAGGGCTGAGGAGGAGAAAGCAGCCATCATGGTCCTATAGTTTCTACAGCCTCAGACCTTGTAGGGTAGCCCCTGGAACAGATGACCAGGGAACAGCATGTGGCTTCAGCTGGGACGTAGAGGCCAGAGGCCAGAAGTAAATGAGCAGCAGCAAGGTCAGGCTCTGTCATTATTTCTGTTCACAGCCCCACATCCCAGCTGGGCTCAGACCCACAGCCCCTGACACCTTCTTTTCCACTTTCAGGACATCTAATCTGTTGTTAAGTCTAAAATTTCCACCTCAAAATCCACTGCTCTCTATTTCCGCAGGCCATCCTCCAGGTTCCCTCTGGCCAAGAACAACAGACATCTAATTAATGCAAGGCTTCCAAACAAATAGGTGCAGGTGGGCTGGGTTTCATCTACTTCACCCTCTGATGGCCAGGCCTGGCTGGGGGTGGGGGTGAGGCTAGAGCCTCCAGACTAGCATTTTGCAGCCTCAGACAGCCTTGCTCGTGAACCTCTGTGTGCAACACAAATGTCATCATTTTTATGTTGCGTCCATATGGGAAATTTGAGGAAGCACTGATCTCCCAAGTGTCCACTTCTGACCACTCAGAGCCATCCTAGGCACAGTGGTCAGATTCGTCTTCTTGGAGTCCAACTGCAATGGGACAGCTTGCCTTCAAGAATGGCCATTAAGAGCCCATACGACATGGGAGTTATGAGAGCTACCAGGGCAGGTGAGAGGAACCAGCCTCAGGGTCTTTCCCACTGTGGGGGTGCAAGGGACGTGTGGGGAAAGGCAGCCTCGGAGGACAGCTGGGGTGGTGGTTCTCAAACTCCCCAACGTCTGGGTCCCACCTGCTACACCTATGGAAAATGCAGGTTCCAGGGCCCCTTCCTGCCCCACCGAAATGTTCAGTCAGCGTGTTTGCAAGCACACCCAGCAGTGTGGCCTTTGGGAAGCAGGCTGATTGCAGGCCCGGGTGTTGCACAGACTGTACTCTGGGAAGCAGCATCCCGGGACCTCAGCTGACCCGCAGATTTCACCCAGGTGGCTCAGAAGATGAAGCCATATGGGAAAGGAACTTGTAGTAAAAAAGCCGAGTTTTCGCCTGAGTCCTCAAATAAAACATAGCACTTTAAAAATATATGTAAAAATAAGGGATCCTTAGAATGTGAAAAGCAGTCGAAAGGAAGACCAGCTGGCTGAACCAAAGCTACTCGGCCCCAAGAACACTCCCCCGGAAAAGACAAACTGCATGGAAAATGCAAAATGCAATCTTGAGGAAAGTCTTTAAATCCTGGAAAGACGTTCTTTATACACTATAACCAAGGCAGTGCGCGGGTCAGGCAGAGCCAGCCAATGGTCCTCCAAAATGTGCTGAGACGGAAGTAGCACTCAAGTCGTGGGGCTATGTGTGAGGCCCAGTGCTGACGGGTCAGGGGACAGGGCGGACAGGGGGTGAGGGTGCATGTGCACGTTCCTCTGGGAGGTTGGCATTATCACCTACGGGGTGGGTGATGCCTCAGCATCAATCCCAGCTGGCTCAGCAACTTGGACTCTTAGCCCAGTTACTTGACAGGCTGTTGGGACTCTTTTCAGATTTTCTGATGGAGAAATGGGCTGGGTTACATGAATGCCAGGGACACATCAGGCAGGAAGCACCAGACATTTGACGTCCAGACTCATTTGAAAATACGGATCACCCAGTCACCATGCGTTTGAGGGGACATTTGCACTCGTTGAGGGTCGGCCATCCCAGGGGGTTGCTGCCACTGCTTCCTCCTCTGCCTCCCCGTTCGCTGCGTGAACCAGTCCTTCGCTGCTGCAAACTCCGCCCGGGACACGGAGGGGAGCTGAGGACTCAGGTGTCAACGGGCTACCTAAACAAGGGCCCAGCGGCTTCCTTCAGCCGGGACAAAGCTGCGGTCCCTGCTCCGCTGGAGGACGACTGGGAGGTGGTTCTGGGAGGGCAGCTCCATCCGGCTGGTTGGGGCCGGTTCCAAGCCAGCGGGCTGGGCGCCTGCTGACAGTTTCCCCGAGGAAATGTGGCATTTCTTGGCTTCTCTCCACAATGACGATCGTGGAGGAGGCTGAGAAGCAGCGTGAGGAAGTGATTAAAGAAACCTGTTTTCGGCTCTTGTTCGAGGCTCTATTTTTAACTGCCGTAAACTATCTGTCAAGGGAAGAACCACAAAAGGCTCCTTGGAGAAACACACTGAACACTCCTGAGGGCCTAGGGTAGAACAGTCAAGTGTTAAACACCCAACTGGAGCCAAATAGTGCCATCAGAGAGACACCTTTGGATACAGTCATAAATATCAACTTTTATTTTATATTTATTTTAAAGATTTTATTATTTTTAGAGAGAGTGGGAGGGAGGGAAGGAGGCAGAGAGGGAAAGAGACATCCGTGTATGGTTGCCTTTCACCTGCCTCCAGCTACGGACCTGGCTGGAGACCTGGCTTGCAACCTGGTGATGTGCCCTGGCTGGGGAATCAAACCAGCAACTTTTGGGTTCGCAAGCCGGTGCGTTGGCCACTGAGCCACCAGCCAGGGCTGTCAACTTTTATTTTAAATGTGAAATATTTAAAATGTTTAATATGTTGGTGTTCAGGTTGACTTTCCAGCGCAGGAACACTGTCTCAGCGTTATCTTCTGCGAGGTGGCTTCCACTGTCTTTCCGTGACAGGCATTTATAACACAGTCACTCTTGTGTCTGGGGTCACTGCAGTGTAGGCTGCTTGCGATGGTGACAGCCTCCAAGCTAAAAGGGCTCCCTTTTTTCTTAAACTACAACCAACAGCTCCTGGAGCATAAAGTCTCAACTAAAATTTCTTGAAAGATGCATGGCACACATTCTATGAAATAAAAAACTAAATGTAGCTTTCACATGTTAATTCCTTTATTCAAGGGCTGCTTTCACCATAGACTTCCATCAAAATTAGAATGGTAATCTCATCTGCATTATTCTGCCCCGTGTTACCAATTTACTTGTTCTAAACGGCACCACAGGTGGCTACAATCAAATCCCCAGACACGCTCATTCCCCCACGTGGAGCCTCAGGGAGGGGCGCCCCATGAAGTCCCAGAGATCAGCCTGGCGTAGGCTTGGAGCACACAGCCTCACGTCTGCAAGATGCCTGCCACCACCATGTGGGCCCTCAGCACATATTTGCTGAATGAATGCATGGCAAAGTAAAACAATAAATGACGGAATGACTAAAGATGTAAACCAGAGCCACGTTAAGAGGAACTGGCACCTGAAGACTACATGCACTAAGCAAGGTGGGGTTTGGGGGGCAGACCTAGTACAAGCAGGGGGGTCAAGTGGAGCCTATTGGGAGCCCTGATACATGCAGAGGCCATGGGGTGGAAGGGAGGTTCCGACAGGACAGCGTGGCCAGAGATGGGGAGTGGGTATCCTGGCAGGTAGGTCAATAGGTGTCCCAAGAGCATGGGAAGGTCATACAGGGGACACAGGGCCTAGGAGTAGGACTTCGGACCCCAGTCAGGGTGAGTCATAGAGGAAGCAGAACTTGGGCCCACAGGACCCCTATGACAATTGGAACAGGAGCTGGAGACCTGGCTTGGCCATAGGAATAAAGACCGTTAGACCTGAGATCAAAGCCAGAGGAGGACCCCAGCCAGGCTGGCTTAAGAACAAACCTCCCAAGCTGCTAAACTTGAAATTCTCCCCAACTTAGGACAGAGTCTACCCAGGGACCGCAGCGGGGATGAGCCTACACACCGATGGCCAACAGGTTCCTGAGGGAGGAAGTCTGGAGGCTGTGAAAGTATGAAGCCAAACAAGCCATTGGGCTCAGCGGAGAAGGTGAGCCCGAGTTTCAAATTATTTCAGTCTTTGATTTGTGTGAGCTGAGATGTCTGGGGCCTTGAATATCTTCACTGAAAATCAGTTGACTAACAATGATGTGGCTAACATGGTGCTTCCTGTTAGGGATTGGAGGCATGAGACAGTCTTGAACAGATGAGTTTTTACTAAACATGCAAAATGTGTCACTATCCACAGAGAAGAAGACAAGAGTATAAAAAGGCCACAGCCAGACAATGCTGCAGATGAACATGGGTAGCAGAGGTAAGGGAGGGCTTCCTGGAGGAGGTGGGATGTACCCTTAACCTGCACAACATAGGATGACAGCGTAAAGAGAGAACATTTACCAGTGATACCTTTGGGATTCCTAGCTATTCAGAACACCCTCAGAGCTCAGCAAGACAACTTACTAAACTGCAGGACTGCCAAGGGAAGGAAAAGAAAATTTGTCCTTATCTGGTGTATTCACTGAATTCCATGCCTCGGGTGAAAACCTGAAGCACAACAAGGCCAGGGCTTGTTATGATGGAGTCAGACATGCAAGGGGGCTCCAGTCAAATAGGGCTTAAGTCTCCATGGCCTGTGGCCTTTTCTAACGCAAAAGAGCTGCCCCCTTTTCTCCTGCAAACTAGAGAGCTGGTTTTGACTTTCAGGTGAAGGTTTTGGTTCTTTGATTTGTGTGGTTGTTTTGTTTTGTTTTGAGAAGGCTATTGAAGGAGGAAAAGGAGAGGAAATAACTTTTTTTTGTTTTCCTCTTCAGTGGTAGGATTACTTCTGCCCTTAGATCCATTACTTCTGCCCTGCTCTGGTCCATGCCAGTCAGGAGGACCCACTGTGGCCTCCATAGGTGATCATGTATTGATTCCCTACTGTTGCTATAGCAAGTTACCACAATCATAGTGGCTTAAATTGATACAAGTGGATTATTTTAGGGCAAAAGTCTCAGACAGGACTGCATTCTTTTCTGGAGGCTCTTAAGGAGAATCCATTTTCTTGCCTTTTCCAGCTTCTGGATGGTATTGGCATTCCTTGACTTGTGACCTCCTCCATCCCCCAAATTAATATTTCTTACCTGGCATCACTCTGACCTTGTCTTCGGCCTCCCTCTCCTACTTTTAAGGATCCTAGTGATTACATTGGGCCCACGCAGATAATTTCTGATAGAACCTCTCCATCCTAACATCAGTTAGTTAGCAACCTTAATTCTTTCTACACCCTTAAAGTGATATAACATATTTGCAAGTCTCTGAGATCAAGACTTAGACATCTTTGTTAAGGGGTGAGGCGCTATTCTGCCTATAGATGTCCAAGTCAGAGGATAGAATGTACTTTACTGAATAATCTATTGACTTGGTTTATCATTTTAAGTACTTAGAGAGATGGTGTGTGGCCTCCTCTTGTGCTCTCGCCCCAGGTCCTGTAATGTTAGGGCTGTTGTGGTAGGGGCCCGGGGTCCACGCTGCTGCAGTACTCTGAGTGGAGCAGGGAAGTTGAGTACTTGTCCTTGGCCGGCAGCTCTGCCTCTGGACGGTGTCCAAGGCTCCCCCCGCCCCGTGGGCCTGCAGGAGAACACGTCACCTTCATCATCTTACTCCTGATTCAAACTCTGACTCCCAACACCTTGCTCTCCTTATAATAGCTTTCCTCCCAAAAAGGAAAATTTCCAGTTCTTTTTGCTTTTTACTTTTCATAAAAAGGAGAGAAGCGAGCGAAGGAACCTCCTACTCATCCTAGCCCTGTAGTGCAGACACATCAAAGGATGCCAAACCCCTCAGGAAACCAGAGCGTGGCTTACATCATCCTGCAGCACATCACTAAGCAACGGTGGGATCAACATCTGTTTCCATGGAGATGTCACTTCATCACCATTCTCCAGGCGGAGCAGGGAAGTGCATCTGGGAGGAATGAATATGCTGGGCTGTGCCAGAGAATAACACACTCCAGAGACCATGAGCAAAAAAGCGATAATCCAAATGGAAGGTTGATGAGAGAGAATGGGCTAGAATGAGAAAGAGAGGGGGAACGGGCGGGCCCTGGATGGGTCCAGCGGGAGTTGTCAGCTGGTCCCCTTCTCTTGATGCACAGAGTGGCCAAGAAAGGCCTCAGACTCCTGTCTAATCTTGTACCGTGGTTCACAGGCAGAGCTGGGGCCAGAACCCAAACTTTGTGCCTCCCTGCCCAGGACCCATCCCACGTGGAAGAGAAGCACTAGGGAGCAAAAATACTCTTTCCCCTGTTGGTTTCAGGCAAACAAAGATGGTTCTTGATCCTTTTGCTCAGGCTTTGCTCTGGCCTGCCTAGCACAGTGCCTTCCAGGGACAGAGGTTCCCATTCGTCTAAGACAAACCTTGTGGCCTTCTGAAATGACAGTGACAGAGGGGAACGGAAGGGACTAGTGTTCAACCAACACTCGCTGTGATGTGCTCTTTACAGACGATCTCAACTAACCCTCCAATTCCCACTGTGGGGTGTTGCAGGCTCATTTTATAGGCAAGAAACTGAGGCTCAGAGAGTCCATGTGGCTTATGCAAGGTGATTTATAATAGCAAACTTTTAGAATTCCCTTGCCATACACAAAGCTGATGTCCTGGTCCCAGCTCGGTATGTGAGCCATTGTACAAGATAGTGCAGGCGTATGAGGCCTCTCTTGGCCACTCTGTGTATTGAGGGGGGTGGGTCACCTGGTGTGTCCTTGGGTCTGCCCCGTGACTCTCTGCTGGACCCACCCAGCACCTGTTCTCCCTCCTTCTCTCTCATGCTATTCCCTGCCATCAACCTTTCACCTTGAGCATTGTTTTTTTGCTCATAACCTCTTTACAGACACTAAATCATTTCATCCTCGCACCACATTGCTGAGGGGTGGTATTATCTATCAGTCAGTAAGTAGCAGCTTTGCAGCCTGGGGTGCTCTGAATAATCTGATCCTGTTACCTACAGGAGGGGTAGCAGGTCAGGAGATGGGCACACAGGAATGAGCTGATAAATTTATATCGAAACACAATGCCTTCTGTCGCCTGCTTCTGTCACTCAACATTGTGTTTTCAAGACTCATCCATGTTAAAGAGGGATGTGCTTGATTCATTTTTACTGCTGTACATGAGTTATTGCGGTTAATTTATTTGTTCTCCTGGTGATGAGCATTTAGGTTGGTTCCATTTTTTTTTTTTTTTTTTTTTTTTTTTGCAATATGGCTGCTGGAGAATTCTCGTTCATGTCTCCTTCTGCTTATATTTAAAATTTCTTTGGGATCTATGTACACTTAGCAACCAAACTGCTGGGTCAGGGCATGAGTAAGTGCAGCTTCCATCTTATAAAATAATGCCAAGTTGTTCTCCAAATTCCTTTTATCAATTTATGCCTCCGCCATTAGTGTTTTTGAGTTGTCTTGCCTTCATATCCTTACCCACACATGCAGTGGGCAGAATTTAAAATGTTCTTAATCTGGTACAAATTGAGTATCTTGTGGTCTTAATTTGCGTTCCTCTGAACACAAAGAGGCTGTGTATTTTTTATATACTTATGGCCATTTCAATTTCTTCTTTTGCTTATTTGGGAAGTTCTACTTTTCATTGATTTGTGAAAATTCTTTATTGTGGATATGAATTCTTCCTTAGTTTAATGGGTTGTAAGTATGCTCCCTCAACATATAACTTGTGCTCGCCTGACTTTTTTGTTTTTTGAGCAACAGAAAGAGTTCATTTTAATATAGTCAGAATTCTCAACCTTTAAGTTTATGCCTCCTGTGACAGGTTTAATAAATTCTTTCCTGTCTCAATGTTATAAGATTTACGACACTTTTAAAGTTCTGCTTTTCACATTTGGATCTCCTAATCCATCTGGAAGTTATTTTTTTGGTACAGCAGGAAGTAAATATTATTTTTTTCCATTCAGGTAACCAAATGTTTTCATCATTTTGCCATTTGATTTACAATGACACTTCTGAAATATCTCTAGTTTCCACTTGATTATTGATCTCTCCATGTGCCAGTACCATGCTGTGCAATCACTATAACTTTGTAAGTCTTAATATGCGGCCAAAAAAGTTTACCCACTCCTTTTCCAAGTACTTTGCAATTTTGGGTTCTTTGTTCATCCAATTAGATTCTATAGTTTATTGTCAGTTTCCATGAAAAGGGATTTTTATTAGGATTGTATTGAAATATAGATTTATTAGGAGATAAATAACATTGCTAGTATACTGACTTTTCCCACCTCTGCGATATTGCACATCTTTGGTTTGATTTATTTCCTTTCTCTGAGGTCGTTGATAATTTTTATGACGAATGGGTGATGAATCATAGCAAGAACTTTTTCTGCATCCATTGAAATAATAGCATGCTTTCTCTCTTTGATATTTTTGTGTAATAAATTAATACCTTATCTAATACTAACTTTATAATCCTGAGCTAAACTTGGTCATGAAGTGTAATTTCTCTTATACATCAATGAATTTTTTAACCTAATCTTTTGTTCAAGATTTTTGCTCTCATGTTTGTAAGTAATATGGAACTAGAATTTTTCGTTCTCTTTTCTCCTTGTTTTGATGGCAAGTTTTACCTGCTTCATTCAGGACCTCATCTCAGTTTTAGGACAATCTGTATTTTTAAAAAGGGTACATCCAGCCCTGGAATTTTATAGGCCTGGGTTGGGAAGAGACCAGCCCATTAAGCCATCTAAGGGTTTCTTCTATTGTTTTTAACCATTATTTAATCACCCATTTAATTTATTTAAATAAAAATTCAGCCCTGGCTGGTGTGACTCAATGGATTGAGCATCGGCCTGTGAACCAAAAAGGTGGCCGGTTTGATTTCTGGTCAAAAGCACGTGCCTGGGTTGCAGGCCAGGCCCCGGCTGGGGGAGGCAGTTGATAGTTTTTCTCTCTCACATCAGTGTTTCCCTCCCTTTCTTTCTCCCTCCCTTCCCCTCCCTCTAAAAATAAATAAAATCTTTAAGAGAGAAAGTCCACGTTTTATATTTCTCAAGAAACAACAATACTTTCTCTAGGATGTTGTCTATCTTGTCGATAATTTTAAATACATAAAATTATTTGTAATACTGATTTTAACCGTTTTTCACTAACACTGTATATTTGTGCTTGCCTCTTCTTTTTTTCTTGATAAATCTTACTAGAGATTTTTAAAAATTTATCTGTTCAAAGAAACAGATAGGAGCTTGATTGATTTTCTCTACCACACATTTATGTTCTATGGTATTAATGTCTGCTCTTAATGCTATTGTTTATTTCCTTTTTAAATTTATTGTTTTGTTCTTAAGTTGGATATCCTCAGTCTTTCAACTTTCTAATATAAATATTAGGTTCCTCCATAATTCCTATCTTAGCTGCATTCCAAAATTTTTGATTTAATATTTTTTACCATAGTTAAGTTGTAATAGTTTTCTAGCTTTCATTCTGATTCCTTTACCTATAACTTACTTAGAAGTGTGTGTGTGCATGTGTGTCTATTTCCAGACACATGACAGGTTTTATATTTTCATCCCTGATTTCTAACCTATGATCTGTGTGCTACTAATCCTTTGAAAGTAGTTGAGATGTGATTGGTTCACACATAGCCAATTTTTATAATTATCCTGTACCAATATATGTGTGGATGGATAGGTGGGTAGATGAAGGAAGGAAGGAAGGAAGAAGAAAGAATTGAGGACAGTATAATTTGTTCTATTTGAGAAGAATATGTATTTTCTAGTTAGTGGCAAATTCTACTTTTAAATTATATTTGTTACTTTATGGCCTAACAGTTGTGTTAGGAATGTGCTCACGTGACTCACTAAGATTATGGATTTGTGAGTTCCTCTTTTACATGCTCTTAGGTGATTTTTTCCTGGTAGGACTATAGTCATATAAGATTTCTCTTTGCTACTGTTTCACTGGAATCTATTCTCCCATTCTTCCCCTATTATCCTTTAGAGTCCTTATTTTTTTAAATGTTTCTTTGGGTCCCCTATGTATTTTATTTATGTCTTGTCAACAGAACATAACAGAATACTATTTCTCTCTTGCAACCAATCCAACAATTTCTATTAAAACAAGTTTAATTTTTTTCCATTTAGTGAGGTGATTGATATGTTCAGATTCATTTCTATTAGAGCTAAATTGGTTTCTATATTTACATGTACATTGCTTTTTAATGTAACTTAATTTTGTTTTTTAAAGCTTTATTGAGATATAATTGATAGACAATAAACTGCCAGTGGGTGGTGCAATTGGCAGGAAGGGGTGGCTCTGGGTTGGTAGAGCCAGTGAAATACATCACCTGTTTTGTCCTGAGAGACCACGATGAGCAGCCAGACAGAGTAAGCACCCCTTAAGGGGCCCCCTGCCCTGCCCATCAGGGCCAGCCAGCTGACAATAGTGGGAGACACCACCGCTCACACAGTGCCCCCTGCCACAGTCCCCTGCCCTCACTCAGCCCCGACGAGGTCCCCCCTCTGCCAGGGTCCTTGCTGAGGAAGAGCACCTGCTCTCCTACCCCCCTGTCCTTCCACTTCCAGGGCTGGGCCCCAGTGGCCCCTTGCAGGCCTTTATCATGTCAAGAATCTGACACAACACCCCAGAGGTGAGGGGTCACACCAGCATGCCCAAACCCCTGTGTGGGGTCCACCCAACAGAGAGCAGGCGCCCAGAGCCACACACGGCACAGCAGCCTCACAAGGGTGCTGGACAGGCGGACATGAAAGATGTCTTCCACACGACCGCCGTGGGACAACGTGACCAGCATGAGCCACTTGTAACCGCCTAGCCTGGGGTGGGGGTGGGGAGAGAGAAACTGCAAACATTTTCTTATCCCCAGAGTCATGTCCCCAGCCATTAGGTCCAGGGGACTAGCTCTAGCATTAGTGCTTTGTGAATTATGTTTCTTCCGAAGTTATTCCATATAGAAAACAGCAAATACAGGACGGGGTAAAAGTAGTTTACAGTTGTGAGTCTGTGAAACACAGTCTATTTTTTTGTATTGCCATTTATTATTGTATCATTTTCCATACTAACAGCAATAAACCTGCTTTTCCCCCACCCTATATCTGTATATAAATAGGTTACACATCCACATCCACACATTATATTGACGCTTAACCTCAAATGGAGCCACTTGTTCATTTTAAATGGACTAGATGCTAAGGATACCCCACCCCCATCCCTGCTGTCACAGTCCGGTGGTGGGTACAGACAGCCCCCAAAGAACCACACGAATGAAGGGATCCAGTGAGGAAAAGGGGTGGCCCTCTGAACTGAGAAGCCAGTCACCAGCAAGCTGGGTGCCCCAGTCCTGGTCTCCAATGTGCTTCCCATCAAGAACAGAGAGCCCTGAGGCACTGCCCCCATCTGCCACCCAGGGTTCACATGAGTCAGGGTCCCCACGCCACCTGGGCCCACAGGAACGCTTCAGAGGAACGGGAGACAAAAATCATTCCCTGTGACTCGGGCAGAGAGGCGCAGCTTGGCCCGGCTCACACCCACGGCTCCCTTCCTGCCTGAAAAATGGTAGTGGGCACTGTGCAGGCCTCCCGGTGACACACCTTTTCAGGGATGTGCTGATGTGGTCTCAGCACCAGCCGTGATTACCTGCTTAATTTCTGGCAGCACTGAGCTTGCCAGGGGAGAAGGGAGGAATCCTGCTCAGTTGTACCTCCGGCCTGTGCAGCGCGTGCTCCCTGACCACCTTTCTGTCCAGAGACCCCAAGCCGGGCCCCGGTGCCCTCATGCCCATGCCCAGGCTGGGGTGTGATTGGGTTTGCACAGGGTGGGGCCGCTGCCCCAGCGCCTCTAGTCCACACATCGGAGCCCAGCGCCCATCCTCTGCCCCCTGCATCTCCCCAGTCCATCACCCCACCGGCTGCCCCGCACCCTGGCCTGGGGATCCCGGCGCTGGCTCCACCTCCTCCCTTGCCCTCACTGCTGTCATCCCTACTTCCCCTTCCTTCCGTTCTCTCACATCGTGGGACCCCACTCACTAGCCTTGTCGTTGTTCCCAAGTACATCTTGGTGGCAGTTCTCTAGCCTCTGCTGCCATCTCCCAGGGCCTGTGGCAAAGATCGCTGCCTCACAGGTCCGCAGAGGCGGGCAGGTGACAGAAAGGAGGGAAGCAGGCTGAGGGTGAGTGGCCACAGGGCTGCAGTAGGGGGCAGATCAAAGAATCTTTGTCCTGCTTGGGGATGGCCACCGTCCAGCCACAGCTAAGCCTAGCCACAGGGGAGCCAAGGTCCCCAACTGCCAGACCTCCCGAAGGTTCCTAAGGACCCGGCTTTGTTTACGAAACCTCCTAGTTTATAAACAAATTCACACCTGAAATCCTCTGAAAGTCTTCCTTAGTCCTTCGTTTAGGAACATCCTCTGACTAGATCTCACCTACACTTGAGCACCATCTCCCCAGAGCAGCCCTCCCTGCCTATGACCCAAATCACGCCACACTCCAGGACGCGAGGCTACGGTTGCTTCTGTCACCCTCTCCCTCTCTTGCGGATGCCACTCCTCGCGCTGCCTGGCGCGTCCTCCCTTGGATGTCTGTCCAGGTCCTAGCCACCCTGCCTCAGCCCCATGCCCAGTGCCTCTGGCCTGGCTTCACTGCCCCCGCACCCTGCGCCTCTGTCCTGGTACAGGACGCAGTCCAGCCTCCGTTACCAGCTGCGTGTGCCCCTGTCCTCACGCTCCTGAGAACCGAGGAGAGGGAACTAACACAGCCGCACAGCGTGGGGCTGGGAATTTGGGGTGTCAGTGTCCCAAACCCATTGTGCACCCAGGGCCGGCCTCCGGGCCGCACACCCAACTTCCCTGAGGCCACCAGCCCTGTGCCCCACCCCGGCCTCCCAGCCTGCAGGGCGTGGGGATCCGCACCTGCGGAAATTCCGAGTCACCCTCTGAGCTTCGGCCTCACGCGCTTCGCAGGCTCTGTCCTGAGGGACCTGCCCGCTCTGTGAGTCGCACGCAGCGCCCCCACCCTCTCCGCCCCAGCCCCGGTTTGTAGAGAAAAACATCTGCACGAAAATGGGCCTTGCCAGAGTGTGTGCACTTACTCCCCACCCCGCCGCTGCACCTGACGCCCTGGCCCCTTCCTGCTGTTTATGGCTGTTTGCTGTGGACAGGGCTGGCTTTGGGGCCCGGGAGGGAGCAGGTGCAGGGGAACCGGGAGAGCAGACCTGCTCCTTGCTGTGACCCCGGGGAGCGGGCAGCACATGAAAGGTGGGCTGATTTTCCAGGAGGTGTGAGCGGGATGGGAAATGGCCTCCAGATGTGGATCCGCGCGCTGCCCCAAAGATGGAAGCTGAGCTTTCAGCAGCGTCCCTGTGGGAACCAGCGGGGCCCTCCGGCAGAGGTTGGGTCTGCTCATTTCTTTGCACGCAGGACTTTTCTCACCACCCCTGGTGTCCTGTGCAGCTGCTGGGCCCTGGTGCTGGCGCAGGCCGGGGGCCATTTAGATGTGAGTATCTAAGAGGCCCAGAGCTGCCCACAGGGCAATCCCCCCTCTCGCCCCTGTGCTTGGTTCACATTTAGATGAGGACAGTTGTCGTGCCCTGGGGGCACTACTTAGTGGTTGCACTCTCAGGCAGAGGACTTACCAACAAACTTGCTAACAAACACTCACCAGTAGCAAATGCTCTTGTTCCAAGTCTGTGTTCTGATCTTCCCTTCCACAAGCCCTTTCTAAGCACCTCCTGTGTGCAGAGCATTGTACTGAGCATGGCAGGACACAGAGGTACCAGCCCGGAGTCCTGGTCCTGAGGTGCTGCTGGGGAAGAGGAAACAGGCAAATTGCTCCATGCCCTGCAGCCATGAGCAAGGAGCTCAGGAAGGGAGGGCAGGAAGCTATGAGGACGGCCACAGGGGTCTGAGCTGGGGGAAAGGTGAGGGCTCCCTCTTCGCTTGACTTTGTGATTTTGGGAGTTCAGGGAAGTCCCTGAATGGTCACTGACAGGAGCTGGTTGTCAATGAAGGAGCTGGCTGGTGAAAATGGGGTCTTCTGCTTTGGGCCAGGAAGCTGTTTTATTGCTGACATGGAGTCACAACCCAGTCATGGACAAATGAAGGGCTCGGGTCCATCAGCAATATCTGCTGGGACTCCAACTGGGCAGCCCCTTGAGACTAGGGTGCTAGCCTGAGGGTCAAGGCTACTCCAGCATCTCCTCCTTCACAGGAAGGTCAATTGCCAGGCTCCTCCTCCGTAACCTGGGCCTCGACATTGCCAAGGGGAAGGAGGTTCTCCTTCCAAGCAAATAATCATCTTGTCTCCACAGTTAGAGCCTCTATAACCTTATAAAATCTATAATCGTATAAAAGGTCATGTCTCTCTACGGGAAGCTAGGCATCTGCCTGGTTTTTGTTTGTTTGTTTTTTTTTTTAAAGATTTTATTATTTTTAGAAAGAGGGGAAGAGAGGGAGGCAGAGAGGGAGAGAGACATCAATGTATGGTTGCTTTTCACCTGCCTCCAGGCACAGACCTGACTGGAGACCTGGTTTGCAGCCTTGTTATGTGCCCTGGCTGGGGAATCGAACCTACGACCTTTGGGTTTGTAGGCCGGCGCCTTATCCACTGTGCTACCAGCCAGGGCTGCCTGGTTTGTTTTAACATCCTTTCTACTCAAAGTCAGAACACTTGCTGCACAAGAACTTAACCAACATTTCCTTTCTAATTAGAAATCATAGCCTTGAACAAGGTAAAGCAAGTATTCAACTACTTCCCACGCTCCACTCTTTCCACCCTTTTTACCCTCTGGGAGCCTTAATCCTGGTATTACAGGATTTAGTTATTGCTTCAAAGACGCCTTCCCAAGAGTTTCCAGAAAGCATAGGCAGTTTATGCAAGTTTAGATCTCCAATTTCCCACCCTGTGCCTCAAGCCAGAATTCCTGGGCAGTTTGGCAGATCGGGCTCAACTTTGACCCAAGGCCACACGTCTGATGAAGAGCTGCTTCATGATTCAAGTGGCATTCATGTCCTTTTATTTAATAAGCCCCAGCTCTACTAACGAAACCTTTACCCAAAGAGAAACCTTGTGTGTCCTGGACTAACTCATACAGGGCTAGCTTGGGGATCAAAGGAGGCCTGTGTTCTACGCAGACCACTTATTTCAAGAATGTTCCGGATCTAAGCTGCTTTTGAGATCAACTACATACCTCTGGACAATCGCTCAGTAAAAACAATCAACCCTGTGGAACAGGCATCTCAGGGGGGAAACCAAGGGCTTTTCAGAACGATCCCTGTTACCCTTAGAGAAGCAAGGGACCCTGGGGTGCGTCCCTCATGAAGAGTTGTGGGTGACTGAGATTTTGGGAGGGACAGCACGCTGCCCACAATTGCTGCGTGAGCCAAAGGGTGCGCGAACAGTGTCACCTCCAGCTTCCTGCCATTTACAGAGTCTTCGCAGGTGCCCTTTTCCAGCGTCTGGGCTGCACTACAACTCAGTTGAACATGAAAAGAATTGCAACCCTGGGCAGAAATGATACCAAGGCTTGATTGTCAAACACTTGTGGGCCTCAGACAAAAGGAGCCATCCTTCATTCTTTTCGCAGAGAGGCAACATTCACTCTCTGGAAGAATCCAGAGTTTGAGCCTGGTTGACCAGAGGCCACAAAAGGCTCCAAAATTTTATTCTCTGTTGTGGACAGGGGTCCCATCTTTACCGCTTTCATTTACAGGCTCTCTCGAACACATTCATGCAGCCTATCCACCCGTGCCCTTCATGATTCCTTTTTCAGTTAAGCACCATCCTTCATCTTCTGCTTTAAGGTCTCTAGTTGAGAAGGGACCTATTGGAAATCCTCTAGGAGTGCACATTGTCAGCCTCCCTAGTGGCCTTTGAAAGTCTCCCTTTATCCTGCCTCCATAGTACGTTCTGTCTGTAGGATGTTTGGGCGATGTTCCCACAGGCGGTGAAACAGATTGTCCAGGGGACAGGATGCCTGGCCCACAGAGGAGCTTAATAAAAGTTGCTGCTGTGTGTCTTTGGACAAGTCACCTGCCCTCTCTGAGCGACAGTTTTACCATCAGCTCTGGCCTTTGATAATAAGACAAAAAGAGAGAACACAAAGAGATGTATAAGAAAGAAGAGATGGAGCCGGAGGGTAGGGAGAAAGATAATTACATGTGTTCAATTCAAACTAACCTCTACAAGGCATCCATTCCAAGTTTTAATTGTAGGACTAAATCTAAAATGCAAGATGGTAAATCCTCAGTCCATGTGAACTACCAAAAGGTAGGGGGAGGGACTGACTTCTTCTCATCACATGTTTTACATTTATTGTTTTATCATCCGGATGATGGCCCTCAGCTGGGTATTACAGTCTCTACTTTTCAGTTGTGGGAGCTGAGGCTCAGGAAGGTCAGGCAGCCTTGAGCTTTGCAGAAGCTCACGCAGTGGGCCCACGATGACATTGGCATTAAACCCAGATTGGCCTGCGCCCAGAACATGTGCTCTCCCCACAGCACCAGGCTGCCCTTGGGAAAGTCCTGATGGCTAGTGGCTTGAGGACAAAGCTGGGAAAGAAGCCAGCACTGAAGCCATCTCTGTTGCATCCCAGGGCCTCCCTGAAGACTTGGCTACTGTGAACACATCTTTCCTTTTTAGTTTCCCAAGAGTGCCCTGAATTTCAGAGATGCTAGTCCTAGCATATTACCCCCAGGATGTCTAGCATCAGTGGATTGGATGAAAACCAGCTGCGGGTCCAAGGGAAGGGTCTGGGGCTCGAGAGCCCTGTGGACAGCACGTGTCTTTGCCTGAGTTGGCATGTAGCAGATCTTTGACATGGAGCAGGGAGTTGGTTGGATGCTGGGAAGATGGGGGAAGAAATCACCAGGTCACAGAGTAAGGAATCTAAGGGGGAGGATTCTGGAGCACGTTTGGCAAAGGATGGGGGAGTGCGAGATGCTGGTGCTCCTTACATACGGAAAGTAGATGCCTCTGCTCAGTGGCCTCCCCTGAATTGATAAGCTGATTTGCCCACTTTTACTTTTAACCACTGCAACCCATCCTTCATGCAGCACATACTCATTCACATGAATGAAGATCTGCATACCTGTGCCAGATCTCCGGTCCTCAGGCCCCGTGCCGAGCCGTGTACCCTGCATGCTGTGTCCTGCGAGGCCCTGCATGGACTGGCTCCACCTCTCCCCCCTCCCCCCAACCTCAGCAGCTTTGCCGCAGAGCCGCTGCCCTCACCCACCCATCCGCACCCGGCCTCCTGGAGACGCAATCAATGCTGGTTGAGTGAGGGAGGCAGCAAGTAGACCTGAGCTGCTGATCGGATCTTGTCGACTGCAATCTTTTCTTCTCCAGCTTTATTGAGATAGTATTGACATGTAGCATATATAAGTTTAAGGTATACAACATGATGATTCGGTATACATGTATATATTGCAAAATGATTACCGTTCAGGCCAGTTAACATTTCCACCCCTTCATATAATTCCAATGTGTATGTGTGCATGTGCGTGGGGTGATAAATTTAAAATCTCTCTGAAATACTTTCAGGTACTTACTGCAGCATTGCTAGTTATAGTCACTATGCTGTACATTAACCCCCAGATTTTATTTTTCTTATAGCTGGGATTTTGTACCCTTGGACCAGCATCTTCCCAACTCCCCAGACCCCCCAACCTCTGGCAACCACTATTCTCTCTATTTTAATGAGTTCAGCTTTTTTAAGATTCCACATATAAGCAGAATCATGGTATTTATCTTTCTCTGACTTGTTTCACTTAGTGTAACATCCATGCATGTTCTCGCAAAAAGAACTTCATTCTTTTTATGGCTGAATAATATTCCGTGTGTGTGTGTGTGTGTGTGTGTGTGTGTGTGTATCACATCTTTATTCACCTGATGATGGACACGTAAGTTGTTTCTACATCTGGGCCCTTGTGAATAACGCTGGAATGAGCATGTGAACGCAGCCATCTGAGTCAGCTTTTTCGTAAGTGGAATTGCCAGGTCATATGGTAGTTCTATATTTATTTAATTTTTTTGAGGAATCTATTGTTTTTCGATAGTGGTTGCACCAATTTATACTCTCACCAGCAGTACGCAAGGGTTCCTTTCGCTCCAGTCTCACCAACACTTGTTACCTCTTGTCTTTTTGATAAAAGGCATCCTGACACCTGTGAAACGGTATCTTATTGTGGTTTTCATTGGCATTTCCCTGACAACTAACGATGTCGAACATCTTCCCCGTGCCTGTGAAATGGGAGAGTATGCTCTATAAATGAGTTCATATGATGGCGTCAATGTTCATTCCTTGGGTTTGCTGACTGCACTCTGGTTGTGTATGATGGTTAAGGTTAGGGGCTCTGGGTCATGTGTACACTCCTGCCTCAGCATCCCCTGCCCTGTGGCTCTTTTTGCTGAGATGCCTTTCCCCTAGATAGCCACATGATTTGGTCATTCAATCCCTTCCTGTCTTTACTCAAGGATGCAGAGGCCTGAGATGGCATCAGTTTTTCCACTGCAGGAGAATGTCCTTCAACCAAACTACATCCTTCCCATTCGCCTTTCAGAAAATAGCCCCACAATCTTCCTCTTGAAACTGGGGACGAAAATACCGATGGTGGGAGAGACTGGGTCAGTGAGTCATCTCTCTTGGCTGCAAGAAAGGAAGGTCAAGGGTAGGAGCCATGAATGTGGCCTACAAATGTCCAAATGGGGGTGTTAGAAACATGGGCAACTTTTGCCCTCCAGTCCCTTCCTTGCACAGGGTCCAGGGCCAGAACTAGGGCCGGTCAGTGACTGAGGCTAATGGCACACATCCCCTAGTCGCCTCCAGGGGTTAGATGCTCTCAGACACTGTGTGATCAGAGGGCAGGGCATACAGGCCTACCGTGTGCTCCATCCTGCGCAGGCTACGTGGCCACTGTGGGGATGGGAGGAGGCCAGAATGTTACAGAAGATTGCTGACAACCTTTTACCCATTCTTTGATGGAAATCTCATAGTATTTTGTGGTGGAAGGAAACCGGGCCATGGGCATTTCCTCCGTTTCTCAGATGTGGAACCTGAGGCTAGCTCTGAGTATTTTGCTCAGGACCACACAGGAAGCTGTCCCAAGTCAGCTCTTCACAGGGTGCCACTGTCTCCACACTGTCACATTTGTTCCCAAGACTAGTTGTCGCATGGGCGAAAGTGTTTGGAGTCAAATGGCAGTACATTTGGAATAGGGGGTTGAGTTTGAATCTTGTCATAACGTGTGGATAAAGTCTGAGAAAGTGTTTTGCCAACTGTCAACTACCTGCCGGTTGCTCATTAGTAACAGGTGGAGGTGGGGGCAGCAAGAAGGGTTCATGTTCCTGGCTCGTTACGATGACCAAATGCCATGACACCAATAATAGCCACATGAGGGGCGCTGGGCTGCACATCGTCTGTGAATTAGCTTTTTTAGTTCTTGCTGTAACTCAAGACAACGCTCAGGTCTCCGACTGCTACGTGACAAACTTCCAAGCCCCAGTGACTTACATTCACAACAGCCAGGTATTCTCTCTCGGACGCTGTCTCTGCCCGCCTACGGAATACACAATTCCTGTGGGTCACCTGTCATTTTACAATGGCTTCTGGAGGTTGCACCACAGCTACTGTCAGCAACACAGCCACCTGCAGTGGCCCAAGTAGCCACAGGGCAGGTGCCCTCTGCTGGTCAGCTGTGTTCTGCGGGCCCCCAGCCCTGGAGCACCCACACTTTGGCGCCAGACCTAGGTCCATGCCTTGGACAGGACAGGACATCCACCCTTATTTACCTTCTTCATTTCTGCCTGGTTGGCTTCACACCTGGGAGGTGGAACTTCCTAAACAGTGGGGGTTGTTTCTTTCTTTTGTCTTTTTTTTTTTTTCAAGGCACACTTTGAGCCAAGTTTATATTTCTAAAAGTTTACTAATATATTTTGATGAATCATATCATCAAACATGATTTGATTCTTGTAAAAAAAAAAACAAAAAAAAGTTTTCCCGGGAGTAGAGAGATGGGTCTCCATCTCCATTTTTTGTTATTTAAAAAATTATTTTTAAAAAGGCTTTAGCTGAAGCATTTATACTTTGATAGGTTTCCCATGGAAAGAAGACCTTCTGCTACTGTACCGTATTACTTGAGTCTGGGTGAGCGGGGTGGAGGTCATGGCGGAACAATGCAGATGACCGATCCGCCATGAGATGGTCCATGCACAGCCCCGGGGTCGATGGAGAAAGCTGCTGAGCGGCTGTGTCGCATTGTGTGGGGGTCGGACCCTCTCTGGGAGCCATGCTGGTTCCCCCCTGCCGCCACCAGCGGTGGGGAAGTTCCACAGTGGAGGTGGCCGTCTGGCATCGGCATCATTTCATCCTATCCTCTTAAAATCATCACAGCTGTCTTGAAATTCATCCCTCTCTTTCCTACACTTCAGCCCTGGCTGAGGTCGGGGAGCAGCCAGTGACCCCTATTGTATTTCGGGGGTGAGAACTGAAACCCACTTTAGGATTTCTGTTGAGTCCCTTGGGAGGCAGCCTTTCTGGCTCTTTCCCACCGGCCTTGACCCTGACGGGACGGACGCTGAAGCGGCTGCAGCCGCCAAGCCCCGACGTGGATCCTGCAGATCAAGTCGGCACAGCCAGGCGCGCGCAGGTGGTCTCAGTAATTTACTTCTCAAGTGTTTCCATGGGAGAAGGGTGGTGCCTGGGCGCCTGGCCGGGCTTCCTGGCTGCCTTCGCAGGGCTCTCACCACAGGCCCGGCCCACCCCACCGGTGGCCACTTAAGCCACGTGAAACTCATCACGGAAAGGAGTAACGTGGAAGGCGGGTGAGGCTGGGCAGACTGTTCTCCTCTCTCCTGTGTAAACAAAACACAAGGCAGAAGTCCCACCAGCGCCCTGGGCCGGCCCTCGGCTCCGGCTCTAGGTCTGTGCTCTTCTGGCCCCTGGGTCCCTCCGTCAGACAGTGCCTGTGGGCTCCTCAGAGCAACACTTTCAGGCCACACGCTTGTTGCAGAACCAGGATGCAGAGCGTCACAGGGCTTACAAGGACAGGTTAGGTTATGTTTGGGAGGAAAACAATAGTCCCTCTGCCCTCCTGAGTTCTTTGACCGAGACCCCTATGGTAAAACGAATGATTAACAAGAGAAGAATAAGCAGACATTGATTAACATGGGATTATACGTGGGAGACTCCCCAGAAAAAATGAGTAACTCCCCAGGGTGATTTCAAATTCAGGATTACATGCCATCTTCATAGGCAAAAGGGAGGGGGAGACAGGCTTGCTGGGGGAGCGGAAATGACTTAGGAAAGGCGAATGGACCCTTGGAAGAGATGGGAGGTCTGATGCACTGGGACCAAGTCGGGGTGCGGTGTCGACTTCTGGTTTCTCCTGTGACCAGAGTCAGTTTTCCCCGGTTGAAACTCCTGGGGAGGGGACTGAGGGCAATTGAGTTCCTTTTGGAGGATCCCTTTAATTTAGGCAAATAAATGAAGTTTAGCAGAGAAAGTGTCCTCAGTAATTCCTGTTTCTCAAGTGCCTACAGCTCAAAGTGATATACCAAAGTGGCATATTTTGGGGTGGTATGTCCTGAGTCTAGGGGACACATTTTGGGGTGTCATATTCTGTTACCCTTCAGTTCTGAATTTTGTGTGTGTGTGTGTGTGTTTGCTAAGTGCATTTTTCAGTTTTGGGTTCAAGGTTTGCTTTTGTAGAGGAAGCCTCTGATAGCAGCGGGTAGAGGGTGTACATAGGGTCTCATGGACCTCGTACAGCTAGTGATGCTGATGTCCCCAAAAGAACCCCACACTTGTGGAACCTCGAACTGGTCCTCAGGGCTGAACTGAGAGAGGGAGACCATCGAGTTCTGATGACATTCCCTGACCCTGAATTCAGCGGTGGCCTCTGGACTCTCAGTCGGGGAGGAAACATAGTCCCTCCAGGCTTAGACTTTTTTTTTTTTTTAAAACATCTTTGAAAGGGTTCCCATTGACTAGTTTTTCAACTACTACGCATTACGAAGCTAGAACAAAGTGTAGAAACCAAGTAGCACCCAGCCATTCCTGCAGAAACAGAAATATAACACACATGTAAACTATTTAATTCACTCCACTTTATTCTGGGGGTTACGTTACAGATACCACAACTCACAAACATACCTGTGGACATTGAAAACTAAGGCCATTCTGTGAGTTATTTTTAAAACCTGGTGTTTGCACATAATGATCATTTAAAAACAAATCACCAAAACCAAGATTCTCTTCCCAAAGAAAGACTGAAGGTTGGCACAGACCACTTCCGGGCCATGTCCCCTGTGAAGCTCACCCTGTGACTAGACCCTCCGTGCCCCCCACGGCACACGGTCGCTCCAGGGCAGCCACGGCCTCAGCACCAAGCTCCCTTCTCCCCAGGGCATCAAGAGCACGGTGCCCAGTGCTTCATCAACCACTCCCCGTGGGTAGCGAAGAGACTTGTGCCTAAGAAACACACTGCAGAGTTCTTGGAACAAGGAAAAGAAAGTGGACCTGTAACTAAGGCACTGAAAGCACGTTATTTATATAAAGAAATGTAAACAATTTGATACCCACAGGCTCCCTCCGCCAGGCTCCTGTGAAAGTGCACAGAGCATGGTGGTCAGGGCCGGAGCCTGAAGTCCGGCTGAAATGGGAACGGCCTCTGGGCGAGTCCCACCCTGGCTCCCACCTCCCGACCCGACATTGCTGCCGAAGGAACTGCTTTCCAGGTGACTCAAGTGGAGGCTCTTATTTCCCCCCATCTGTGTTTCAATTGTGTAGCAAGCAGGGACGGGTTTTCTTAGCAGTTTTCAATTAGGGGCTCTAACATTTGTTTTTCTTTTAGTCTTTTTCCATGTTCTCCTACCGAATTGCACAATTCCTTTGGCATGTTTCGTCAACGCTATCTGGTGGGATATGTGAGACCTGATCAGCGCCCTCCCTGGTAGGTTCCTATCCGACGTGCACCATACTCGCTGTATTTAAAACCTTCCTGAACGGTAAAGATTTAACAGTTGGGCATACGGCACTGTAAATACTTCAAAGGCCTGAAGCGAGTCCTGCATGTCTAGCCGTGTGGGAAGGTGTGGAGAGGTCCCCGCTGAGGCCAGTCATTGAAGCTAAATTCATTCCTACCTGACATTTTCTTATCAACTTCAGATAGATTATGTTCTAGGTCATTAACTGTATTTTAAATATTTTAAATAAGAAAAAATACAAAAATGTAGTAAGACACAAATAAGTCACTTTTTTCTTCCTGACATTATTTCTAGTTCTTGCAGGAAGTACATTGTCTCTATTCTCCAGTTTTAGTGATTATGAATTTTGGGTAAGGAAAAAAAAGCTTGCATTTGATCTGAAACATGTTTGCTTTGATCAAAAAGACATTTTTATAAAAGAAAGAAAAAAGATTTTCCCTTTTACAAGTCCCGACAGGTAGCAGGCGCAGACTCAGAAGCCGAGCAGAGAGGGCTGGGGGGTGGGGTGGGGGGGTGTAGTGTCAACGCCCACGTCCGCCAACCTGCTTTGCTCCCGTGCCCGGGACAAGTGCAACCTCACTGTTAAGACTATTTCCGTGTTTCCAAATGTAACCCAAGGAAGACTGAGAGAAACCTAAATTACAAACTTCCCTTATTAAGAGGAAGGAAAATTAAAAAACACCCTAAAACACTCGAGTCCCACAGCTGCATCTGCAGCAGTTGCACATAATGACTAATTAGCAGCTCTTGGCAGGGCTGGAAACAGCCCCGAGGGCGCAGTTCCGCACAAGCTGCTGCATCTGGGCAGAGGCGCTCGACAGTCCTCTTCCAACAGGGACCATGTGTCCGTGGGGCCCCGTGTCACCAGCATCTGTCACAAACAGCACTTTCTCCGAGACGCTGCTGGGTAAGTTTAGCTCACCAAGTGCTGACCTCTCATGGCCACGCACGTCCCAACTGTCGGGCGAAAGTCGCCGCTGAGCAAAAATGAGATGTAACGAAGGGGAAGGCATTAGTGCCAAAACAGTGCATGAGCAATAAATGGCTTCTGAGGCTGGTTCAAGGCAGGGGTAAGGCCGAGAGGTTTGCTCACAGCTAACGGCTTTTAATTGCCTCGGATTTCCTGCTGCCCTGGTCAGCACCGTCACATCCCGAAGTGGTGCCGGCGTCAGCAGAGCAGAAACGATGACCACGCGGTTTCTGTGCCTCACCAGGAGGCTGGTGCTGAGGGTTCACTGGATTTTCCGCTGACTCCAAATGACAGGAGGGTGTAGGTGACCAAGTGGCCAAAGACGGGTTTCAATTTTACTACTGCAAGAGGATGCCTAGGACTAAAAATGAATTCCCTCCCTTGTTATTAAAAAAGGATTCTGTTTTATGTTAGTGTGGTTTTAAGAGTAAAATCTGTCCAGGCGTCAAGGGCTGACTGATTTCGGACGGACCATGGCTGCCTGACCTGCAAGTGTCGTTCTGTGGTTGCTGTTTTAATGGCCGAAGTGAGACCCACACACAAGAGGAAAATACACTAACCTTCCTTTTCGGGGCAGGTTTTGAAGAAGTATTACAAAAGACACAATTTCAAAGGAGAGTTTCTGACTTCAGTAACAGAATGTTCTATGCTTTCCTTTAAAAAAGTGAATTTTTTTTTCTTGCTGTTTTTAACAAAGAGGAGGAGGCGACACCTGCCGGCACGCCATGAAGAAACCAGCACTCAGCAGGTGAGATTAAGTACAAATGAAGAACTAAACTGTATTAATTCCTATCTTTAAAAATTCAAACTTAGTTTCCAAGTGGAAGCCTGTGGCGGCCCCAAGACGTGGCCAGGTCTTATTTTCCACGTGAGAAAAGGGCACAGGTGGTCTTCCTATCAAAATGTTTGGTCAGTTTAAGGACAAGAGATGCCTGTCTCTGGTCTTAAGGAAGGATGCGGTGGTCTGATCGGCATAGAAAGGGGTTCGGAGGGAGGGAGCCAGGAGGAAGGGCCCCCACTCGCCCGGCGGCCAGGTGCTGGCCTTGGAGCCGGCCAGGACTAGACCGGATCTGCCTCCGGCCTGGGCGTTTGCTAGGAAGCAGGATTGAGCCTCTGGGGAAATCCTGTGGGTACCTTGTCTGTGAACAGCCTGATGACTGTTTAAGAATACTCCGGCCCAAGTTATTGCATAGCGATTATTCCCTGCTATGCATATTGAAATTACATTCGGAGATTTAAGGACAAAAATGTGTGCGTGGCAATATTTTCCCACAAAACTAAGTGCAGAATATCTTTAACAAACGATGATGGTAGTAGGAAACATGTGACAGTCATGCAAAAACACATCTCAGCTCGCAGAGGCTTACCCTAGTTCCCAAGTAGCCCCTACATCATCACACTGAGAACCTTACCTCACTCATCTTTCTTGGCATTTAAATGCGCCTGTTTGTGCAAAATACGGTAACATGCAAGTTCGATGATCTCCAGTCCACCAAATATTCTCTCTTGCAGTACAAAGATGATAATGGTGATGATAAAATACCACCGAACAAAACTGTACAGATAGATGAGAAGGCACATTGCAGGGCTGAACAGGGTCCAGTAAAGGATAGAGAGAAATTTGACCACAAGGACCCTGAGCTCAGACTTGCAAGGTGGAATCACGGTCTGTCCGGTGAAGTAAAAATTCTTCTCCCCTCGATAGAAGGAGCGCAGCCTCTCCTCCTTCTCCTCCCACCGCCTGCAGCACCACTGCTGGAGGTCTTCCTTGGACGCGGGCAGGGTGTCTATGGGGTAGCGGCGGACGTGGAAGTGGATCTCCTGAGGGAAGTCCCCACGGAGGAGGTGCCGCTCTGTCTGAGGAATGTTGTGGGGGTACGCCACCGTGATGTCATGGACAGCGTCAAGGTTCTTCCCTAGGTTTGCAAGGTAAAATACAGGTTAAGGAATGAGCAATCTGAGCAGCAATGCTGATTCGCAGCACAAGACAGAACCAAAACCAGGGAAAAAATCGGAACGGTGAACCACGGTGAACAAACAGGGCTATAAAGACTGGCGTTCCTGGGCACTTGGGTCAATATTTACCGGTCACTTTTGGTTTTTCATCTGCTTGCTAATCACTACACAGACCTTTAGAAAGAAATTACCTTCATTCATAGAAATAGTAACCTGCATTCTTGAACTAAAGAAGCCAGACTTGAGGCAGGAATGAAAGAGCACAGGACCAGCCCTTTTACCAACAGGATTCACTGCTTGGAGGCCACCTAGTAATAAACCCTTCTCTCCAAATAAAACACAGACTTTCTCATTTTAACCCAATTATCACCCGGACACTAATGGAAAAAGAAAAACCTGGCGTCCAACTTGATAAGGCGGTCAGAAACCATGAAAACTTCCATGTGACTTAATTTTTAGAAACACGTCAATACAAAGTCTCAGTTAAGACCCTGACCTGCTATTACCCTTTGCTCTCTCATGATTAAATACTTGAGAGGTGTTTCCAGCCAAGTCACATGCGAGGTGCTGGAGACACTGAGATGAGTAACATGGGCCCTAACCACCTCCAAGCTCCCCACAGAACCGGGGAGACAGGCATGCGCAGTGCCATTTAAAACTTGTGCATTTCACTATTGAAATTTTACCTTAATAAAAAAATATGCAGCAACCTCCCCACCTTATCTCACCACGTTTACCCTTTCTACTGAACAGGTTGTACTCATTTTAACGATCCTTCAAGTCTTCTGTCAATGTTTACTGTCAATCTCCTTTAGTCTGATTTACTTAAGGGTTTCAATTTAGTTTCGTGATTGTCTTGTAAATATAATCAGATCTTAATAAGGGCTTTGTAATAAGAAAATGAAAATAACTGCATCAACAGGCTTGGATTCAGAGCTGGAGGGGCCGTCCTTTGGGTGCACTGCACACTGTCTGGATTAGATGGGAGAGGGGTGCGATGAAACCCTGACAGAGGCTTGAGTGGAGTCGCCTGGCTCCAGAAGGGACAGGTGTGCTCAGCGGTTAGAAGCCACAGGGAAAAGCTTTTAACAGCTGCCAAGAGGTAACACATTCACCATTGGAGGAAAGGCTGGCTCACCACTTGCCGGGTAGCTGTCGCGTCGCAGGAATTGACAACCGTAAGGTGGCTTGTCTGATTAAATATGCAAACAAAGAAGACCTTTCACGGGTGCACTGAGCATGATCCATCAGCTGGACACTATATGACGTCTCACCTGTTAACTCGCTTGCATTAAACATTGAGCAACCTTTTGTCTATTTAGCACTGACCACCACTATCCTGATCCATAACGCGTCAAACTTCTTGACTCTGCAGCTATTAGCTGCACATTTCAGTGCCCGCGGCCCTCAGGGCCCCTTGGCTCGTGTCCCCCAGCCTTGGCCATGATCCTTGGCTGCCTGACCTCCACTCCCTCCACTTTCCCCACTTTCTCTCTCAATGAGGAAGTAAGATATCTTCATCTCCTATCATCCCTCATTCAGAACTGAGTTCATATTTCAGTCATTTGCACGGCTCCTCTCAGTCAACGTTTCTGCCTCCACCTCAGCCCAGACCCGTCTCCTCCCTTGTCAGGGTTACTTGTCTACAGGCTTGGGTGGTCTCCTTCCCCACACGGCTCCCATCACCCACCTACTCGGTCATTCACCACGGCTCCTCTTACTGCCTTTCCCTACAGGCCATTCTCAGGGCGCACCGAGCAAATACAGTCATGCATTATTACCAGTCGGCATCAAATGGTATATATTTTCTGGTTCCTTCTTGACAACCTGAAGGATAGGGGTGCGTGTGTGTGTGCAGTGCACACATCTGCCTGTTCAACACACAAATAGCAATTTTTGAGACGATGGTACCACATAAATATTCCTAAGTGAAAAATTCTAGATGCACTACAGTGCACAGCATGGATGGCCATCTGCCTGGGTTCAAGACCTGGCTCTGCTTTTTACTAATTAAATGAATTATTTTAATTCTGTGTGGCTTATTTAGTCCCTGTATCAATTACAGGTTGTGAGGATGCAATCAAAAGCAGGCGAGAGAAAGCAGAGAATCGGATTATCAAGTTGGAGGTCAACGTAGAAAAAAATTCCCAGTGATTGCAACAAATTGAAAAAAGACTAAAAATGAATGAAGAGGTTTTAAAAGAGCTGCAGGACAACATGAAATGTAATAACATCCGTATTATAGGAGAAGAGAAGAGGAGGAGCAAGGGATGGAAAACCTGTTTGAAACAGTAATGACAGAAAACTTCCCTAACTTGAGGAGAAAAAAAGGCAAGTCCAGGAAGCACAGAGGGTCCCAAGAAAGATGAACCCAAACAGGCCCACTCTAAGACACATCATAATGAAAATGGTAAATTCCAAAGACAAGGAGAGAATCCTAAAAGCAGCAAGAGAGAAACAGCTAATAACATACAAGGGGGCTCCCATAACATTATCAGCTGATTTCTCAACAATAACACAACAGGCTAGAAGCGAATGGCAAAAAATATTTCAAGCAATGAAAAACAAAGGCCTGCAACCAAGAATACTCTACCCAGCAAGGCTGTCATTCAAAATGGAAGGTGAAATAGGAGTTTCCCAGACAAAAGAAGTCTAAAAGAATACATCTCCACCAAACCAGCATTGCAAGAGATGCTAAAGGGTCTGCTTTAAGAAGATGAAGAGACAGATAGGAACACAGGTACAAAGGAAAAAATAGATAATGAATAAGTACCTATCAATAATAATCTTAAAGGTAAATGTATTAAATGTACCAATCAAAGTTGGATAAGAACCAACTTTAACTTAATAATGCTTTAGAAAGATCTTGTTATAAATAGATTTTACTAAATAAGGTATAATTTTGTATATTGTATCTGCATTACTGCAGGTTAAGTTTTCTTAGATAGGAATTATTTTACAATATGGGAAAATCATGTTATGATAACTCAGAAAAATCGAATGCAGTTAAGGAAGAAAAAAGAAAATGTGGATGTATATTACATAGAAGACATGCTATCTTTCTTGTTCACTGTTACAAAATATGTGATTTGTGGGTGTGTAATATATAGATTTTGTTAGCAATTTATGTTTTAAAGAGCAACCAAGTGGTTATGGGTGTGATATGAAATCGGTCAATCTTTAGGTTAGAAAAGATTCTGAGAATGAAGACCAATTTGGATGGAAGTTGCAAACTACTAAACTATATGATTTGTGGACACAGACAATATATATTCTCATATTAGCATGTAAATTAGATGAGATTCCTTTCAAATAGATTGTGGAAACACATTTCCAGTTATGAAGGCCCCCAAACTGGGGATACTTGGGAAAAGGAATTAATGCTATAGTAAACTTTATTATTGAAATGTGAACATAGCTAACCTCTACCTCAACAGACTCTTAAATAGTTCAGGGGTTAGTTTAGGACCACATAGAAGTCAACCACAAGTTCAAATAATAGCTAGAATATAGAATAGAATAATTTTGTACCATTATACAAAATTATTTAAATCCTAGGCATTTTTTTTTACCTCAACTTAGTAGACATAGTAATTTCTACTCTGGGACCGGCTGAGCACTGCAAGTGCCATTATTTCTGAAGGTTTCAACTTGTAAAACACATGTAAAGGAAAAACAGAGGGTACTGAAATAAGTAAGACCTGTGCACAGCCTAAATAAATAAATAAATAAATAAATAAATAAATAAATCTATTATCTAAGATGGCAAATGCCAAAAAGAATAAGTTGTAGTTCCACTGGCTTAAAATAAAGTTGAGTTATATTATTGGAGGGAGGAGGATTTGACTCAAAAATCAAATTCCTTTTTTACTATGGGTTTGGCACTGTCTCTAGGACAACTTTCACAGAAGTAAGTTCTGCAATACACTATTTCTGTGATATATTTCACAAAAATAGCATTCCAGAGTAAAATCAGTATTAAAGAAGAGAAATTGCTTAATCTTGCTATAATATATCTAAAATACAATCATTTAACATGTAACAATTATGTAAGCTATTGGCACATTTTTAATTTTTTCTAATAACTCTTCAAAAGGGGGGAAAACTGGGACAAATGTAATAGCAAAATAAATAAAATGTATTAAAAATAATAAATACATAAATAAATAGAAAAAAAAAAAAGAAAGAACTGAGTGAAGAAATCCTGGTTTGCCCATGGCTGCTAAAGATTAGATCCAATTACGTAGTTCAGTGGCAGAAAAAAACAAATATAAGCTTTTAAATGTATTTTTAGCCCAAAGTGATCTACCAGCTTTGATAACAATTGAGATTTTCCTTCATTCCCATTCCATAATTACATATGCTGAATATACAAAAATATAATTAATTTTGGGTCTCATTTTAATACCTGGTTAAAGAATTAAAAATTCTAAGCCTATTAGCCATCTCTAAATCCATAAATCTAACTATATATTAATATATTAGAGAATTTTAGATAAAATAGCTAGTCATCTATGACGCTTTGTGTGAAAGGAAAATACTGAATCCTCAGGTAAGAGGTGAGCATGTTTTTCAGGTTTGTGCACTGCTTTTAAGGTTAAAAAAGAAAATTACCCCAATTGAATAAAGGCTGGATTTAGTAACTAAACAGTTATTCACTGTGACACTTTGACAGTGACATATAATAATAGTAGATGGCTAATAATAAGTGTGACAAATTGGCACTATTCTGTACACTGTGAGGAACAGTTTTGAATAGACAGATTTGGATATATTTAGACTAAAAATACCAATGAATAAGACACCTTTCAGCTTCAAAATAAAAGGGCAGGCATGAACCACTTAAACTGCTATTGTAGGGCTCAAGCAGTACCGTTTTCTTTGTTAAAGAAAACACTACCATTTCCTACTAGGAACAGGGTTCCTTGTCCTTCTGTATAAGCTGGATACTTGTGGAACAAAAGACAGAGTCAGACAGCTCCTGGTCCTGCCTCTTACCAGCTATGATCTCGACATGTTCACTCTAAGCCTCATCTGTGCACAGGGATAAAGGCAATACCCACCCTCAAAGGGTCCTGTGAAGATCAATGGCAATGAGGACCATAAATTCCTTAGAAGTGTCTGAATATTTTCCAGTTTATGGCAGATTTGACAATGTTAAATATATAATGCTATTTTTAAATTGAAATTCTGGAATGCAATACCAAATACTTTCTCCATCATTTCTCTCTGATAACAAAAGACACTTTATTATGCATACTGGAACCGAGCCTCTTCATTAATTCAGGTTACCACAGAAGAATTTGTTTCCTAATCAGTTCTCAAAAATCTGTCTTTAAATACAACTACCAATTCTTCAAAAGAAACCTTGTAATTCTCTACTATGCTATTTTTATTCTTTCTCCCCATGAGAAACATGGGGCTCCCACTAGCTTGAAAAAATCTCTCAGATGCCCTGGCTGCTATGGCCCAGTGGACTGATTGCTGGCCTGCGAACTAAAGGTCAAGGGTTCGATTCCTGGTCAGAGCACATGCCCGGGTTGTAGGCTAGCCGCATCCCCAGGAGAGGGTGTGCGAGAGGGAACTAATGGATGTATCTCTCACACGCCAATGTCTCTCTCCCCACTCCTCTCTCCACTCTCTCTAAAAAAATAAATACATTTAGGAAAGCTCTCTCAGAGCTGGCATCTCCATCAGTGTGCACCTTACTCGGCAATCAGGAGTTGCTACCTTACACAGCACTCCTGTTTCTATTCCAACCTCTTCCCCAGGGGACCTCCTCTGCCAACACCCAGGGCACCTCATCAGCTGCTGTGGCCTCCTAACTGGTCCATCAACAACCCATCTGCCGACCCGGGCAAGGCGGACGTTCACAGCTGCCGAGCTGCTCAGCACCCCCGGCCATGCCCGGACCTGCTAAGAATCTTGGCCTTACCTGGTCTGAGATCCTCCGCTCCCAGTCAAGACTCCAAAACCTTCCATCAGCCTTTGCCCTGTCATACCACTGTCTCCAAAAGAGAGCATTTCGTGTGGGGCAGAAGGGAGTGAGGGGGAGAAGGGAAGAATCAACACTCTCAGGGGCCTGGTAACCCAAGGAATACAATTGGAACGGGGGCCCCAGAACGTTCCGAGGGCTAGAATGCCTTTGCCGACTCTGGCGTTCCCTCTCTCCTTCAAGTGAGAATGCGTATTCATCTTCTGTTCATAATGGACTTTCTCAACGTCACACAAATATTTTCAAGATATTTTGGCTGTAGCAAATTAGAATATTCTTTGGCTTCAAATGACTAATTCACGTAGCTTTAGTCATTCGCATGCAGATAGTAATGTAAACTTCCCACACCTAGTCGGGGGAAGGAGGAAGGATTGAAATGATAAAAAAACAAACCCAAAACCTGGACAAAAGGGACAGAAGAAAAAGGCTGAAAAGATATAAGAGCAAGAAGTGAGGCTAGGCCAATAAAGGGAGGAGTGATTAACTGCGTAGTAAGAAGACCCTGAATGAAATTCAACGTCCATCGTTGAAAAACGGGGAAAGCAGGATGGTAAGGGGTCAGGAGGCAATAATGGTCAAGTCCAAGGAGTTGGAAAACAAGGGTAACATTCATGTCCATGGAGGCCACTCCAACAGCAATGACCTGAATGCTGCAGAGATCTGTGATGGTAACGAGGATCTTCATGTTCCTAATCCTCGGATGTTAAAAACAATTTCCACCAGACTTTAATATAAAAGTGGATAAATCATATGAAATTAAATCAGTCTGTACTCATCTTAATCAGAAAGAGATTTAATGAAAAGCCTTAGTGTCGATGACTAGTCTAATTATCGCAGGCTAATATTTGTCCACAAAGAAGGATTTGTTTCAGGATTAGTCAGAGACCAGGAGAAGCCAGAGATACCAATTCAATAATGGAATGCCTAATTAAATGATAATGGAATCCTAATTATAATGTATTGCTTTCCCCTGCACATGATTTATTCACCACAAGCGATTTTCACTCGGCTCATTACGGAAAACTAAATAAAATACAATTACTAAAAATGAATGGGGGAAGAAAAAAAGAATTGGTAAATTAAATTTTTTTTTAATATGGAGACATTCAGATGTAACCAAGTACAACAGTTAAAATTAACAGTTCTGCTGCAGAAGACATGGCTTTGGTCAATCAGTGAATGGAGGCACGACATGTGTCCTACCTACACCCTTGTGACTCAGTTGCTGCCCTTGCTTACAACTCTGTTATGTGCTTTCAATCCAGTGAATTAAAGGAACTGGCAAAAAGACTAATAAGTGCTAAGTCACGGTTATGATGATGATTACAGATCCTGCAGCTACTATGGGAGATTCAAAAAAATCCCTGGGCTTTGGAAGTTTATAATCTAGTTCAAATATGTTATAAACATGAAAAACTAATAACACATGAAATGAATAAAAGTTAATATTAAATGTTAAGAGACGTAAAGTGAGAGTAACAAAAAATTAGTATGGCGAGTTGGAAGGACAAGATTGCTGTGGGCTGAACTGCCTAACAGTTCTGAAAAAAGGTTATTCTGGTTTAACACATGCAGAGACTAATTTCTTGAAATTTAGAAGAAATGGTCTTCAACACTGGAGAAAATTCTAAAAAAATCAAGTATATTGCAACAACATGGATGGAACTAGAAAGTATTGTGCTTAGTGAAATAAACCAGTCAGTGAAACACAAATACCATATGATCTCACCCATTTCAGGACAATAATGAACAAAACACACAAATAAGCAAAACAGAAGCAGATATATGAATACAATGAATAGACCTTCAGTGGGCAAAGGGGAGGTGGCAGGGGGGAGGAGGAGGCAAAGTAGTGGAGCAGTTTAGTCAAGGAACTAGCATGGAAGAACCATGGACATGGACAACAAGTGGGATTGACTTTGGGGGAAAGTGGGTGTGTGGGGAAGGGGACAGAGGGAAGGTAAAAAGGGATGGATGTAATAAAACAACAATAAAATTAAATTTAAAAAATCAAGTATAGAGAAATAAGCATCATATAAGTATATCTTTTACAAAACAAACTAATGCAACAGAATAGAGTTCAAAGCCATTCTGACAGATACATAGAAACTTAGTGGACAACAAAAGTGACATCACAAATCAATGAATGAATGACAGATTGCTTAATACATGGTTCTGGAGAAAAATAAAACTGGTTCTCATCACCAACAAATGCATATACAGGAGGATTCCACATGGATAAAAACCTAAATGTAAAATGTACTTCCACAATTAACAGAAGAAAATGGAGACTGTTTTTGTGATCAAGCAGCAAGAAAGGCTTTCTTAAAATACAAAAAACTTCTGGAGCATAAATGATAAGGCAAAAAAGCATGATTCTGATTACATGAAGAATTTTTGTTCAATGAGTATATGATAAAGAGAACATGTTTACAACGTGCAACACCAAACAAGGGATTATTATCTAGAACACAAAAGAACTAGTGCAAATCAATAATCTCAATAAAAAATGGAAGATACAGGGTGGGGCAAAAGTAGGTTTACAATTGTATGTAAAAGTTATTGTTATTGTTACTTTCCATATGCGCAACTGTAAACCTACTTTGGCTCCCCCCTGTATAAACAAATAAGAGGAAAACTGGAAACCTAACAGCCACGTCTGATTACCCTTTGTAATCAGACAAAAGCAAATTAAAACAACAAGGCATTACTTGACACATATTCCACTGGCAAAAAGTAGAACTGAGTAATACCGAATGTTGGTAGGGGAGAGGGGATGGAGGCACCCTCAGGGATTGCTAGCGTCAGTTTAGAGGATGGTAACCATTTTGGAGGGTAGTTTGGAGCTGGTCCAATTAAGATGACCTAGTCCTGTGACTCAGCAATTCTACCCTTGGGCTTATACCCTAAAGAAATGCTCGAATAGGCCTTGGCTAGTGTGACTCAGAGGGTCAAGTGCCCGTTTGATTCCTGGTCAGGGAACAAGCTTGAGTTGCAGGCCAGGTCCCTAGTTTATGAGAGGCAGCTGATCCATGTGTCTCGCACCTTGACTTTTTTTTCTCCCTCTTTCTCCTTCCCCTGTCTCTGAAAGTAAATAGAATCTTTTAAAAAACTATCAAGTGGGTACAGAGAGCACCTAGGAGATCTTTACTGCACACGATTCCATGATGGTAAGAGTTGAAGGCTACCTGGGTGTCTTTGGGAGCCTCAATAGTCGAAATGGGACACTCCGAAGAGAAGGCAGGGTCAGAAACTCAGGATGAGAAACATGCATGAACAACACGAATGCATTTTTAAAGCAAGATGAGACGTGAGAAAGCAAGAAACAGAACAAGAGATATAAGTCCTAGTTATGTAAACTTAAAAACACAGGAACATAAAACAAAGATTTCACAGGACTATACAGAAGCAAAAGATGCACTTGAAATGTATCAGAATAACTGCGTATGGAGGCAGGAAGAAATGCGAGTAGGGGACAGGGACACAGTGGGATAAATAAAAAACAATAAAACAAAAGAGAAGCTTTGCTCAAGATGGATGATAATGTCGTGTAAACTGAGGAGTATGATTAACTTGATCCTCTGAATCTGAGGTCTTCATTAAGTAATAAAATAGTCTTAAATAATTAATGAACACTAGAAAAACTCAAATCAGGCCTTTCAAAATAACAGCTCCCCCAAACCTTTTCATCTAAATTAAGTACTCAAATAATAGCATATTTAGAAAGAAAGCGCTAACAAAACTTTTGAAGCTAAATTCAAAGGTCAACCCTCGCTGCCTCAGAACACTATAATGCTAATATCGGTCCCAGGATGGGTCAGGGAGGGGACAGTTTGTCTTGGTCAGTGAAAACTATTCTAAACTGGAGAGCTGTAAGTTCTGAGGACAAGGTTATTGGGTTCTTTTTGGGATTTATGTGCATCATTTTAGTTTTAGGTTGCAGGTCAAGTGTAAACCTGTCAAAATAATTTAAAATTTAGGAATAGCTTTGCGGTGACCACTTAGCTTTCCTTAATTCTCACATGTAAATCTAAAACAGATCTTTACTTTCAGCTTGCCTAGCCTTCAAAAAATTTATACTATAAGAGAATTTACTGCCTTCCTTTTCTTTAACTTTGAGACAATTTCAGGCTTATAAAAAATGCTGCAAAGTAGTACAAAAACTTCCAGTAAACTTGGTCCACCTTCCCCAAATGGTTGATACGACCAGAGTACACAAACAAAACCAGATTAACAGTGACACTTTGCAATTAGCTAGTCTACATGTGAAATTTTATTCACATTTGCCAATTGTTTGGCTCTTATTTTTTGGTTTTGGTTCAGGATCAATCCGGAAACTAATGCGGGTAGTTATTTTGTCAACTGTCAGTTTGGCTCCTGGGAAGCTTCCTCATAATCAAATCCCAGTTACGCTTCTGGGCACGAATACTTCAGGAGTGCTGATGTGCCCTTCTGGCGAATCCTTCAGAATCTGTTTTCTTTTCGATGCAAACTGATGCAACTTGAGAGGGGGCATAGTCATGTGTCACCAATCCCAAACTTTCTGAGGTTATGTTTTCTTTTGTCCCAGTCATCTGGGCTTTGCTGATAATGTACACGTCGTCTTTCTCTAAATCCCAAGCTCTTGATGTGAGCTTCTCGTACAGCCCTTAACATTTTTCTAGTTTTTACTAAGTGTTGACGTCAAAATCGTATCTCTTGGATTAGATGATGTATTCCTCAAGGGCAAGCTGCATGCCTTTCTCATCTTTGCATTCTCCATACAGCTATGAATGGACTACTCACAGAAATACCAGTTAGGGAAATGATTCCTCCATATTATGAAGGCTGAGGTTAAAAAAAAAAAAAAAAAAAGACACTGAATGCCAAACAGTATGTAGGCACTTTTCACGTTATTTTATTCAATACAATAACCCCATGAAGTAGATCTTGAGACCCAAGTGAAGTCATTTGTCTGAGGTTACAGAGCCATTCTGGGCAAGGGCTGGTTCTAACCTAGGTCAATCTGGTTCTACAGCCCTGGGGTTAGGTTCAGGAATTTACTATTGGGGGACAGTTCAGCATTTCTCATTTTCGGTTTGGTAAACTGAAGATCAGAGAGATTAAGAAATTTTTCAAAGTTGGCTGAATAATAGGACTGAATTTAGAAGCCAGTTTTCCTGCCTCCTAAGCTTTAGTTAGTGCTTTCCATTTCACAAAAGAACTGGAGCAAAGGTCCCCAAACTAATTTGGCATTCTCAATAAGCACACTTTTTACAAGTTAAAATCTGGAAGAATACAATTGGTCTTTACATTATCTTTTTAAAAGTCTCTCAACATGTTAAGTTTGGCAGTAAAAGCCTTTTAGACAAACTTAAATATCTTAATTTAATTACAATGCAAATATAACTGAAATTCTTTCCATTTCTGAAACATATTACAAACAAAACATCAATTAATCAACATCTGCCCACAGCAGAAGAAACACACTGTTCTAATTGAGAACAAGTCCAATGGAAAAGGACTGAATTATGGTATGTTTTCTTGCATATGGTTCTGAAATGGAAAATTTTCCATTACTCTTCTAGGTATAGCTATGAAAACCTAATTCTATTTGAAAGAATTATAGCTCACATGTGAATGTTTAAATGGTTCCTTCACTGACCTGTAAAAAAGTGAGAACTAGTATGATCTATTACATTCATCCGCTGAACTAGGTTATCTTTAATTCCAATGAATTTACATTGCTTAGAGTAAATTTTCTACTTAATAATATGAATAAACTTTCTTTTAGTAAGTATCTTTTATATCCAGCTTGACAGAGAAAACTAAAGGTTTGTGAGTAGAATGACCATCTAAATGAATATTCTCTTGTGGTTAATTTATCTCTGCCTACAATATTTTCTTTATGGTGCTGCTACTATCCATCATTCTTATGAAAACCCATCAGTGACTCTTGGGGCAATATTTCCTTTTCTTTCTACAAAAATAGAAATACTCTGTTTTAGTTGGCTCAGCTAGAGTCACAGTGTGACTTCCAGCCTCTCTGACTTGCCTATTTTCAAAGTCTCTCTCCAGATGTAACCTATCATTCATATAGATATAGATATAGATATAGATAGATATAATGTGTGTATGTACATACACACATATGTGTATATATATGAATACACACACACACACATATATATATATATATGATATACACATACTGAGGGGGTAAAATACACACACACGCTATACATATACCACACTGAGAAAGTTAGGAAAGGCAACTTGATAGCAAAAGTAAATTCAGTAAGATTCTTGCCTTGGCTGGTGGAACCGGCCTACAAACCCAAAGGTCGCTGGTTCGATTCCCAGCCAGGGCACATAACAAGGTTGCAAGTCAGATCTCCAGCCAGGTCCTTAGCTGGAGGCAGGTGAAAGACAATCATACATTGAAGTCTCTCTCCTTCTCTCCCTTCCCCTCAATAATATGTAAATTAAAAATGAAAAAAAAAAAAAAAGAAAAAACTCTCTTAGAAACACTAGTTTGCATATTTAAAAGGAAGGCTAAACTTAATCTGGTGTATCTTTCAGTTTAGAAACTAGCTCAATCATGCTAAGGCTAATTTGACTCATTTACTGTTGTGCCACAACTTATTCTCACTTAACTTTCTGTGTATGTGTATATGTGTGTGTGTGTGTGTGTGTGTGTGTATGTGCGCACGCGCGCGCACGTGTGTGTGATCCTGCCCAAAGTGCCAAGGTCAAAGTCAGTTTCAAAGTCAAATTAAGCTGTCTCAGCTCTGGGGGTAAGATGGGCTCCCTGAAAGAACATCATTCTTGATCCTGTTACATGTTTAAAATGCCTTAAATGTAGTCCCAGAATCAGCTCTAGACCACTAGACAATAAATGAAAATTAACACTTGAGACTTCCAAAATTTGTCATAGACCTTAGGAATTCATCATTGAATCATATGGAAGTGGGAAGCTTTTAATCTCAGTTTTTTCATTGTTTTTGAAAACTCACCAACTCTAAAAAGAATTTTATAAAATTTTATAGGTTTCTGAATAATAATGGGTATTATGATACTTTTGTATGGCTAATAGCACTTGGTTCAATGCTGTCAATCAGATATCTGCTGAATAGATAACTATCATTATTGGCTTAATAAAAAATGTCTCATGCCCTGGCTAGTGGCATAGTGGTTAAGGCGCCAGCCTGTGAACCCAAAGATTGCTGGTTCGATTCCCAGCCAGGGCACATAACCAGGTTGCAAGCCAGGTCAGTAGCTGGAGGCAGGTGAAAGACAACCATACATTGATATCTCTCTCCCTCTCTGCCTCTCTCCCTTCCCCTCTCTCTAAAAATAATAAATAAAAGTCTTTAAAATAAAACACAGTTTAAAAAAAAGGCTCAGCCTTGTTAACATTATTTTTCATTGAAATATTAGTGAGATATATTAAATTTTGTCTTAAAATAGTGAATTGAAATGTATGAACTAGTGATAAAAGTATCAGACTGGCCAGAAAATTGGGGATTAATTTTTTTGTCTTGCATCTAAATTATTAGCCCAGTTGCATTTGAACCTCAGTCTCACATGCCTGAAAAAGAGTAGCAGGAGCCACTCATCAGAGAAACAGAGCAGAATGCTACTTGCTAAGCTCCTATTCAAAAAGTAATGAGGAAAGGTCTATTTAGCAGCCAATGGTCCTGTGGTGATGCTTGAGCCAACCATTATCTTAAAAAGCTTGAGAACAGAGTAGTTTTGGAGTAATTATGTTCCTTTTAATAAAAACTTCAAGTGAACCATGGACATGGACAACAGGTAGGATTGACTTTGGGAGGAATGGCTGGGTGGGGAGTGGAACAGAGGGGAGCAAAAAGGGGATGGATGTAATACAACAATAATTAAAAAATAAAAAGTAATGAGAACCAACGAAAAAAGAAAAAAGAAAAAAAAAACTCCAAGTGATTTGCAAACTATTGATCAAATTCATGCCAACCCCTCCACCCCATGCCTAATGACAAGCAACATAAATGTGTGTTATGATGCTGTGGTGGAATGAGGGGACATGACTGAGGAATTAATAATTTCTGGGTCATTTTTAATGAGAATAGACTCTTACGGATATTTGGGCTGAGAAGAACTCACCTCTTCAATTGGCCTAGCACAAGACAAATATCTGGCATTCATCAAGAGGAAGAGATGTGATTTTCTACATAGATCTTGGTGGGCCACCTCCTAGAACATTTCTAGCTTGAGAGAACATAAGGATAGTGGCACTAGGTGAAAAGAAATGGAGAAGTTGGGAAGAAAGTGGGGAGTTTGGGATTAGACATCTTTGAGGTGATAGACACAAATGAAATGATCCAATCCATTTATTGGAAACAGATGTCAGACCTCAGGAAGCGGAGAACAGTGGCAGTCACACTCTAAGGGAGAGGTGACTATAATATAATGGAGAAGAGCCAAAAGCAGAGGGTGGACTTTGGGGAATGGCTTTTTACCTTTGGAGGTCAGAAAGGAAGAAATCAAAGGAGATTTACAAGAAGAGAAGTTATGAGGAAAATCAGCAAGATGTAAAGGTGCCGGCAAATACACAAAAGAAAAAGTAAGTCCAAGATACCCATCAGCTCTGGGCACATGAAAGCATTTTTATCTGAACTTCCTGGGGTGAGATAATTCTGACCACTGGGTTCAGGGCACTGACTGGGAGATGCTCTGTTCTATCCAGGGTAGCAGCAGCCTGTTGCTTATTTCTTTTGGTCAAACTTCCCTTTTCGGAGATCAGTCAGAATTCAAGATTTGGGGAGCAAAAATGTGAACTTGGTATTTAAATTGGCACTTTCAAAACAAAAAGGATCATTTAGAGGACAGCATAGGACATAAAAGATTCTGCTCATCCATTTTTTTCTACCTGGTACTGTCTAAATTTGGTCTGATCATTCACTGAAATTGCCATTGAATCTTTTTTTAAAGACGGAGCTTCACAGCTATAGGGAGAAGAAAAGTGTAAGTTATGTCATTGATAAGGAAAACTGCTTTCAGAATTACTTTTAAAACTTATTTTGTTAAGTCTGAAATTGCCTTAAATATCTAACGATTTTAGATATTTGAACACTTAAAAACACAAAAGCAATTCCTAGGAATAGCAATACACAGAAATCTGGAGAAATAAATATACTAAAATGTGACATGCAATTTGGTCTTCTTTAGAATAAATCTGCATATGATGTCCTGCCGTGAGAGGCACATTTTACAAAGGAAATTAAACCCAAGAAATTAACATTTTAATGAAGCAGACAGACTATTGACATCAAGACTACTTACTGATCTTGCTTCCAGGAGGCCCTGATGAGATGAAAATGAAATCTATACCTTCAGCTAGTCTAGGCTGGGGATGCTGGGAGACCACGGCTGAATTTCAATGAGAAAATACTGCTGTGTGCAAACATGTCCAGGCTAGTGAGCACTTTCTGCAAACCTCTGCACCACAAATGCTTACGTTAAAATTCTTGAGGCAACACACACGTCTAACTCTTCCTGAGAACTGTCCAAAAACCCACGGGAAGCGACTGTACTATGGCAAGCCTGTTAACAGCGTTGTCAGAATGATCCATTTGAGTGTGTTCTAAGACTGCCATGTGAGAATTAAAGGGAGCAGTGAGGCAGTCTGGTGCAACCTCCCTGTTCCACTTGACCCTGGGGCAGCCTTTTTCATAGAAGCAGCTCGAATCTGCAGGGATGCTCTTCATTACGTGAGGACACTTGAGGCGCAAGTGGATCCCCCCACTCCCACTCTTTGGTCTTAGTTTTGTCCTCTAAAAACAAGCAACATGATCCCACTTGCTTCTGTGCATAGTAACCCTTCTAGTATTTAAAGCAGGGTCAGCAACCTAAAGCTCAGGGACCAAGTCCACCCGTGTTTGTCCATCTTGTGAGCTAAGAATGATTTCTTTTTCATTCTTACATGATTTTTCAAAAGTAAAAATATATTTTATGACATGTGGAAGTTCTATAAGATTCACATTTTGGAGTCCACAAATAAAGTTTCACGGCAACACAGATCCACTCACTCATTTGCACTACACAGCCGAGTTCAGCAGTTGCAGAAGTAACCATGTCTGCACAGCTTAGACTCTTCAGGAAAGTTAGCTGAATCTACTCTTACTCTTCTCTTCCCAAATTAGACTTCCCCCACTTTTTCTACCAGTGTTCCTTGGACAATGTGATGCTATTCTAATTTTTGATCTTTTGAATGTTATTTCCCCTCTTTGGAGGCTTTTTATGATCTCTGTTTTGTTTCAAGTGTTCTGAAATTTAATAACGATTATGGTCTGTGGTGGTTTTTCTTTCATTATATTGTACACTCATTGGGATTCCTCTATCTAGACTTTCATGTTTTTTTACACAAATTTGGGATGAATTTGAATACTTTCTTTGATAATTAATCCCTGTGGCAAAGACTGCAACTTTCAGGGAATAATTTTTCTGTACCAGGTAGTTTTACGTATTTTGTTTCTCATATAGTTTGCATTACATGTTAGTGCTAAGCTTCTTATATTTATTTTTGTTTCATTGAGGCAACACAGTAAGTGTCAGGTATATTTTTATTATTTTCATTTACCAATGAAATGATAGCTAAATCACCAAGGTCACAGTTAGGAAGACATAAAATTATGATTCTAGCTCAACTCCTTCCTAACTGAAATGCTCTGAGTTATGTTTTACTATCTCTGACAGAAAACTGTACAGTCCCCACCCTAGAAATCTTATCTTTCTTTCTCTTAAATTTATACATGATCAGCCCTGGCTGGGTGGTTCAGTTGGTTGGAGCACCATCTTGCACACCAAAAGATTGCAGGCTTGATGCCAGCTCAGGGTGCATATGGAAGCAACTGACGGATGTTTCTCTGTCACACATCAATTAAAAAGATAACTTATACATGATCAAATCAAAAGACAGGGGATGGGAAACCAGGACTGACAGCCTACTGAGGCATCAGTGTGACTGGAAGAGCACCACGCAAAGATCAATGTACTATCAAAGCCCCCGTCGGAGGCGGCCATGACAATTTCCACATTAGAATGTGCATAATGCACAGAAAGGAAGAAAAAGAAAGGAAGTTGGGAGAAACAATGGATTGTGTTAAATGCATTGTGAAAAGCTCTTACAGAAATGAGACGCGTAGTCTGATGTGTCTGATGGTTCAGGGTGAGACCAGGAGACAGAACAATCCCCACTGCATGTGTGTCCAGGTCAAAGGCCAAGATGGCCAAAGGACAGCAGGTCTCGATCAAGGACAGGGAGAAAGAGAAGGAGGCAAGCTCTGAAACAAATCTCACCACCTTAACCATTTCACCAAAGACCGGCATCATGAAGGAACATCTCCAACTTCTCTTCAACTTTGGAGCTGAACTACTTTGGGCCTGGTCATCTGGTGCAGAAGGACCGAACTATATGGACTCTTCTGAGGGGCATTTGCCAGGGTGCTGGTAAGATCCAGTAAGACGGGCAGTGGCAGAGAAGAAGGGTTCAAGGGTTTACAAGCTCCGCAATCTGTTTCGCTGCGCTGTTCACACAGCTGCAAGGATAATCTCTCTCAAGCACACTCATCAGCCCGTCATTTCCCGTGCAAACCCTACAGGTCTTCCATCTGTCTGTCTGACCCTAACTGCTGGAGCACCAGAAATGCTTTTGAGAAGGAAGCTGGGCGGACAGCAACAAGCAGCGGCTGCCCCTTTTCCTCGTCACTCACACTCACTTCGGCTCACTGCTGAAGTTGGCCCCGAACCGGTCTTGTTCTAAACTTTATACTATTTCTTTCTTCTGTATTTTTGAAATTCAGAGCTTGACAGTTAATTTACACACTATACCAATTGAATTATACTATTTACAAAGAACTTATACGCAACATTTATATCAGTGTTGCTATGTCTCTGGAACCGCATTCAAAACCAACAAAAAACAATGGAAACCTTGCCAAATAACTTAAATGCTTTCATCGAAATGTATTATTTTCTGCATTTTCTAACCTTGGGATGTGAAGCTTGCATCACTGACCATGATAAATGAGTCTGTGCTCAACGAGTCACATTCATGTGAATATGGAAAAGTATTTATTGGTGGGAAATTAACTGGCCCGCATGGGATTAAACCCACCATCTTAGTCTTACTGGTCTTTAACCAAAAGAAATAATACACTGAAGTAAAGTTAGTGTTCGACTTTGGTTGTTTTACCACTTTAGTAATTATCTTCACTCACAGAGCAGCTTAGTGTTGAAAAATTTCCCAGAAATATTACAACAGTTCTTGGCATGCAGTAAAAATATTTGAAAAGTGATAACATACCACATTCAAATTTAGAATCCCAAAATTCAGGCTCACTTCTGGAAAGCTATGCAGACCTATTATTTAAAACCCTTGGTATAAATATCACTTTGGTATAAATAAATAAAGCTTTCTAACATTAGTTTTATTTTTTATTTTTATTAAGTTTATTGGGGTGACATTGGCTAATAAAATTATATAGGCTTCAGGTGTACAATTCTACAATATATCATCTGTACATTATATTTTATGTTCACCACCCTGTCAAGTCTCTTTCTATCCCCATTTATCCCCCGATACCCTCATCTAGCTCCCCCCGACCCCTTTCCCTCTGATAATCACCATACTGTTGTCTGTGTCTGTGAGGTTTTCCTTTTTTCTTTTTTTCACTTAATCCCTTCACTTTTTTCACCCAGTCCTGCAACCCACCTCCCCTCTGACAACTGTCAGTCTGTTCTGTAGCTATGAGTCTGTTTCTATTTGGTTAGTTTATTGTGTTCATTAGATTATACATGTGAGTGAAACCATGTGGTACTTGTCTTTCTTTGAATGGCTTATTTTACTTAGCATAAATTATTTTATAATGTACCTATTAAGGTCAGGAAAAGCTCAAAGTAGCTTGGTGCTGAGGGATTTTAGGTAAGAATGAAAGAGGGAGGATGGATAAGAAAGGTATTGCAAAGAAGGGCAAATGTTGCAGCTGGGAACGGGCACACCGTTGTCAGGAGGCACGGGCACTCTGAATTCAACAGAACGCAGACAACACAGAGGCATCTCTGTGCAGCTCCAGTTAGTGGTGGCACATAACTGCACTCGCCACGTGAGTGACTGGAGCGAAGGACTAAAGCTGGGTCCACTCGGAAAGGCAGGAAGAGGATGGACCTACGCACAAGGCCAGGCATGGGAAACTGCACGGCAGGAGAAAGGTGAGGAGGGCTGCTGTACCCCTGTAATAATGGATTACAGAGCAGTTCCTAGAAATGCAATAGATAAAAGATGAGAGAAACTCAGTGGTTAGGAATGAGTGTATACTAGGTGACAAAAAGAAAACTGATTCTCTAAGTTTTAGGGAATAGAAGGTACATAATAAACCTCTCATCACAAAAAGACTATAATTAAAACTGATTTTTAAAGAACGTAAAAGAGGGAGAAAGGTCAAAGGCAAATCAATAAAATCTATAGGCAATCATTTTTGAAAACTAGCATAGTCAAGGTTAGGTTTATGGTTTATGGAGGGAATATATATGTATATAATGTTTACTTTATGCTTGGTTACAATACTTGATAATTACATTACAAGATTCCAATGCAGCATAAACTCTATAGAGACATCTTCAAAAATATCCAATAAAATTTGCTTCATTTCTTTTCCTGGAGAAGAATTATGTACTGTTTCATATCAATTAAAAGGAATTTCTGAGACAAGTAGCAATAAGGGGGTATCACACCTTTATACATTGTGCTGAAAAATAAGAGAACTCAGAAGTAACTGACCACTTTGGTGTAAGTATCTGAGGACTGATTCTGCAAATGTGTGCATATACCTACACACGTTCACACGCATGATTAAAGGAAGCTCAGTAAATAAGACTAAATAAAACAGCAATACAATTTGATGAAATACAATTAATTAAGCCAAAAAAGGAATTCATAAATGAGACCTAGTCAGGGATTCGGTTCAACTAATCAATTATCTAACAAATATGTAATCAAGAAGAGTAAAATGCTTAGGATAGAATTTAGATGGAAAGTAAAGAGAAACTGTAAATTGCTTTGAACTCTGCTATATGTTTAAATTTTTTCATAACAAAATGTTGGGGGAAAACTAGGTGAATTGGCAGGACCATTTGAATTCAGAGAAAACCATGTATCTCCCATAAACAAGTTTATGAAATGTCTGGGCTTTTAAAAAAATTTTTATTAGAATAACATAGACATAGATTAAAAAGTCAAATGGCACAATAAGGTTTGTAATGAAAAATAATAGGCCACTACCATCTCCTGAGTTGTCAGATCCTAAAAACAGGGTGAGATTATTAAAACTTTATTAAAGTATAAAACCTATCATATTCCTTGTATAAGTTTTATTTTTTTTAATTGTAGGGGGAAATCAATGAAATTGGAGAGTCATGGAATAATAAAATTTTAGAATTAGAGTTTTACCTGTCCTGATGAAACACAAAGTTATTTTCTAAACTGGTCTAACTGGCGTAGGAGGAAGAAACACAGTGAAACGCAGGGGGCCTGGGATGGCCAGCGTCCTTTAGTGGTGCTCATCCCTTAGGCAAGAGAAAGAGGAAGCTCAGCTGATTTAGAAGCCAAAACAATTTAACTATTGAGACTTGAAAATGTATATCATTGTCCAACTGACTAAAAAGACCAACCTGAGTGAAATACTACGTGAGAGGGACATATTAAATTTCCTGGAAATTTGTTGCAGGCAAAATTTCCTATTCTCCAACTAGATAAGTGTTTGGATCAATCCCAAGTAAAATATAAGGGTGGTATGCCATTTTGCCAGAATTTAAAATATTTTCATAATGGAGTTTGAAGACATACTAAGATTTATGTAGTATGGTCAAATTCTTGATTAGCTTGCCAGGAAAAAAAGTAATATTAAATTCTAATTAATTTGTTCTGCCACTAATTGAAATGAACAATTTCCCACACACAGGAAAATATTTTTTTCTTTTTTTTTAAATTTAATTTTATCCATCCCCTTTTTACTCCCCTCTGTTCCCTTCCCCACCCACCCACTCCCTCCCAAAGTCAATCCCACTTGTCCATGCCCATGGTTCTTCCATACTAGGTTCTTGACTAAACTGCTCCCCTTCTTTGCCTCTTCCTCCCCCTCCCCTACTCCCTTCTCCCTACCCACTGAAGGTCTAGAAAATATTTTCTTGAATGTGACTTTCCTTGGAAAGACAAAATACAATCAATCTGATATTTAACTGAAGTTTCAGTATAATATTCTCTTAACAGTGCTGGCATTCTCTTAATAAAGCTTAAAACGTCCTCATCTCATTTTGCCTTGGATAATTTAGACAACTGGAAATAGCACTGGATTTCTTGGCTGGACACGTTCATGAACTGAAAGAGGTGAAGAAGATAGAAAAGTGGATGCAGAGATGGATAGGCAAGTAGGTTAATATGAAGTTAAATAACACAAAAGTCCAGGAGATACAAAATAGATGGCAGCTCTACAACTTTTTTTTCTTTTAAAGATTTTACTTATTATTTTTAGAGAGAGGGGAAGGGAGAGAGGCAGAGAAGGAGAGAAACATAAATGTATTATTGCCTTTTTCACCTGCCTCCAGCTATGGACCTGGCTGGAGACCTGGCTTCTTGCAAACTGGTTATGTGCCCTGGCTGGGAATTGAACCAGAGACCTTTGAGTTTGCAGGCGGGCACCTTATCCACTGTGCCACCAGCCAGGGCCTACAACTTTTTAAAAAAGATCTACTCCAACTTTGTCATACAAAACAAACCTTTTAGTAAAAATGTAAAATACACCTTGTTTTTCAAATAATAAATATGACTGACCAGGAAAAACTTCTTAGAAGAGACATGGGACATTACCCTAAAATATTTACTTTTGTTATACAGAATCATAAAAGTTCCAATCAGGCAATGTTAAATAAAAACGAGCATTAATGGTCAAAGTAATTCTTTTTTCTAAAGGAGCTTAGATCCAGATCATTAATTAGTTTCACCTCACAAAATGTAGGGATTTTTTTTCAAAATTTTGTTATTGTTGTTCCATTACAGTTGTCCCATTTTTCCTCCATTGTTCTCCCCTGCCTGGCCCATCCCTGCCCCTTTCCCACAGTCAACCCCTACCTTGCTGTCCATGTGTCATTTGTACTAGTTCCTTGACTGGACCCTTCTCCTCCTCCTTCTCCCCCTCCTTCTTCCCTCCCCTCTGGTCACCATCAATCTGTTCCATGTTCTCATACCTCTGGTTCTATTTTCCTCCTTTGTTTGTTTTGTTCATTTGGTTCCCAAAATGAAGGTTTTCGAATGTTGAGAATAACTCTTGAATAAGTTTTATGAGATACATCTATTATAACCCTTATAAAATTAACCACCAGTGAATGCTTTTCATAAATACTGAATATTGGTTTTGAAGGGATACATGGAATCTATGATCCATATGCCAGCATATGCTAATATACTAGATTTGATTGTAAATTAAGAAAGTCCTTCAACTAAACCTTTATTCTATAGCCATTCATCACTGAGGATAGGGGGTTCAAGAGCTCTTTACTTTGGATTAATGGAAGAATGGGAAGTATTTTCCACTTAACATTTCTTCAAGAATGAATGGCATTTTCGTTGCTTCAAGTGTATTTTGTTAAAGGAAACTTCTAGTAGCAGGCTGGCAAATAATAGTTTCTAATGGATCTACTTTATTATTATTTCTTTGCCCCCCTCCCAACTATTTATTTATCATTTGAACATTTCATTATTTTACTGTATTTTCCCCATTTAGTCCATTTAGTCCCCACTTGTCCATGGTTCATGAGTCCTTTTCCCTGTTTGCTTATCCAGCTATCTATGAGTCTGTTTCTATTTTCCTTATTAGTTCAGTTGTTCATTAGATACCACATGTGAATGAAACCCTACGGTATTTGTTTTCCTCTTACTGGTTCTCCAGAGCCATCCATACTGTTGCAAAGGGTAAATTCTTATTTTTTATGGTTGAGTGGTAATCCGTTATGTAAATGTCCCATAGTAGTTGTTTTGTTCACTCATCTACTGATGGACACTCAGGCTGCTACCATATCTTGGTGATTATAAATAACCCTGCAATGAACATAAGGGTACTTATGCTCTTTTGATTTAGTTTTTGGGGTTCCTTTGGATATATTCCCAGAAGTGGGATCTCTGTGTCAAAAGGTAAATTTATTTTTATTTTTTTGAGGCATCTCCATACTGCTTTTCATAGTGACGGCACCAGTCTGCATTCCCACCAACAACACAAAAGGGCTCCCCTTTCTCCACTTCCTTACCAGCACTTGTGGTTTGCTGTTTATTGATGACCGCTATTAGGTCATGTATGAGATAGCCTTGTGGCTTTAATTTACATCTCTGATGACAGTAACATTGAGCACTTTTCATATGTCTATTGGCCACCTGTATGTCCTCTTTGGAGAAGTGTCTATTCAAGTCCTTTGCCAATTTAAAAAAAAAGATTTTATTTAATTTTAGAGGGAAAGGGAGGGTGAGAGGGAAACATTGATGTGCTAAGAGATACATTGATTGCTTGCCTCTTACACATCCCCAACTGGGGATCTGGCCCACAACCCAGGCCTGTGCCCTGACTGGAGACTGAACCAGCAACCTTTTGGTTTGCAGGCAGGCATTCAATGTACTGAGCCACACTAGTCAGGACGTTTTGTCCATTTTTTAATTGGGTTGTTTGATCTTTTCTGAATTTTTAAGTTCTTTATACATTTTGGATATTAACCCCTAATAATAAGATGTGTCAATGAATATGTTCTCCCATTCTGTGTTTTTTTTTGTGATTGTTGTTATTTTTTTGGATGCTTGCCTTTGCTGTACATACACTTTTTAGTTTGACTAGTCCCATTTGTTTATTTCTTCTTTTGTTTCCCTTGCATGGGGAGATATAAAATATTGCTACAAGCAATGCCTGAGGTTTTTGTTGCTTGTCCTCTACAATTTTTATGGCTTAGGATTTAACATTTATGACTTTAATCCACTTTAAATTTATTCTTGTGTGTGGCGTAAAAAGGTGGTCTAGGTTAATTTCTTTGCACCCATCTGTCCAATTATCCCAACACCATTTACTAAATAAACTATCTTTAGCTATGTTCCCTCTAATCCCACTTTGCTGAGGGTGTTTATCATAAATGGGTGCTGGATTTTATCAAATACTTTTTCTGCACCTATTAATATGATCATGTGGTTTCTATTCTTCATTTTGTTTATATGGTGAATCACATTTATTGATTTGTGAATATTATACCAACCTTGCATTCTCAGAAAAAAATGCATTGCTGCATTTGGTTTGCTAATATTTTTTTGAGGATTTTAGCATCTATGTTCATCAGGAATATTGGGCTATAATTTTATTTTTTGTAGCATCTTTATCTGATTTTGGAATTAAAATAATGCTGACCTCATAAAATGAGTTTGGGAGACTTCCTACCTCTTGAATTTTTAGGTGATTATCGATAGATATTTGGTATCTATCATATTTAGTGCCATTTTATTTATTTTTTAAGATTTTTTTTATTCATTATTTTTAGAGAGAAGGTCAGAGAGGGAGGAAGAAAGGAAGAGAAACATCAGTGTATGGTTGCCTTTCACCTGCCTCCAGCTACAGGCCTGGCTGAAGACCTGGTTTGCAACCTGGTTATGTGCCCTGGCTGGGAATCAAACCAGCGACCTTTGGGTTTGCAGGCTGGTACCAGTCCACTGAGCCACTATCCAGGGCTTCATTTTATTCTTAAGACTATTTTCCTCTGTTTTTTTTCTTTTCTTTCTCCTTAAAGCAAGCCCAATAACATTCATTGTAGTGCTGCCTTGGTGTTAACAAACTCCTTTAGCTTTTTCTTGTCCAGAAAGCTCCTGATTTCTCCTTTGATTTTAAATGATAGCCTTGTTGGGTAAAGTAGCCTTGGTTGTAGGTCCTTCCTTTTCATCACCTTGAACGTTTCACAACACTGGCTTTTGGCCTGAAATATTTCTGCTGAGAACTCAGTTGACAGTCTAATTAGTGCTCCCTTGCAGATAACTACCTGCTTTTCTCTTCCAGCTTATATGATTCTCTCCTTATCTTTAAACCTTGTCATTTTAATTATGATGTGTCTTATTGTGGGCCTCTTTGGGTCTAACTTGTTGGGATTCTCGGAGTTTCCTGGATTTGTATGTCTTTTTCCTTAATCAGGCTATTAAAGTTTTCGGTCATTATTTCTCAACCCATTTCTTGTTCTCCTTCTGGTATTCCCATGATATGGATGTTATGCTTCATGTTATCCAAAATATATATTAAGCTCTCTTCATTTTTAAAGTTTTTTTTTTGTTGCTCTGCCTTGTTTTGGTTTTTTTTCTACCTTGTCTTTCAAATCACTGATTAGATCCTCTATTTATTCCTTTTAACCTACTACTTATTCCTTCCAGTGTATTATTTATTTCAGATACTTCATTCTTTATTTCTGATTGGTCCTTTCTTATGGTTTCTATGTATTTTTCCATGCTGTTGAGTATCCTTATAATCATTACTCTAAATTCTCTGTCTGATATATCATTTGCCTCCATTTCATCCAGTGTTTCTTCTGGAGAATCCTCTTGTTCTTTTATTTGGAGTCTGTTTCATTGTCTTCCCATTTGGGCTGCTGCTTTGTTTCCAAGTATTAGGTAGGTGTGCGGGCTCTGGTGCAGACCTTTGTCTGATGTTGTTGGTGATTAGGCCCGGTCCACCTGTTTGGGGCTATCGCTACGCACAGCATGTGGTTCCCTCTGCTGGGCTTGTTTTAGTGCAGGAATAACTAGGCTGTGCAATAAGGCTGGCTTTTATCAGCACCAGTTCTGCAGGAGGGTCAACTAGAGTTTCCGAGTTCCCAGTGATCTGTCATAGTTAAATTAATCAGTGATAAAGCCCCAAGCTGTACTCAGCAACCCAGTTAAAGCTCCACAGTGTGGGGCTGCTGCTTCTCTTCAAGCTGGTGCCACCTGAAGGGGAGCGCTCTGCACGCAAGATGATTTCTACATTTATGTGTGATGACTCGGCACAGGGATCCTGGCGGCTTCTCATCAGTTTTCTCCCAGAGCACCAACGCTAGATTCTGCGCAAGCGTCTCTCGTCCGCTCTGCCTTCCCTTTGCCGGAACCCAGGGTAAGTGGCTGCAAACAAAATTTTGCGTGTTGGCCCTTTAAGAGTCTCCCTGCATGTCCGGCTTCCTTTCTCTGGGGGACAGAAACACAGCTGGCTGTTACCTGAGTTCCTCTTCTGCTCTGGTGCTGTTGGTTAGGGAGCCCAGCTTGGGGTTTAGAACCTCGCACTTCTCAGGGGGAACCCCCTGGCCACTGAAATATCCCTCCAGCACCCCAGCCACTGCCTGTGGGAGCCCAGCCACCCCTCTTGTGCCTCGGCACTCCCTAGCGGTCACATTGTGGTGGTTTCTTCTGTCTTTGGTTCAGGCTTCTCTCCAGCTCGTGTTCAGCTGATTATTCAGGATGATTTCCCTACAATTTATTTGTAATTCCTAATTGTTCCTTGGGGGAGGTTAGTGTAGCTTCCACTTATTCCTCCATAATCGTGGGTCTCCTATTGGATGTCTTTTAATAAAGAGATGACTCTTCTTATCATTTGTAATCAATCAATTAACTGAATATATTTAAATGGATGATATTAAAATATATGTAATAGATTAAACAACCCTCCAGGAGTTTTATGCACAATGTTTTCTGCTTGGCAAGTCCCTTCTTCATACAAGAAATAATTATGTATTTCAGTCCTGTTCTATAAACAATATAATTCATTCTAAATTGATAATGTCACTTTAATAAGGTTTCACTATACATGAATATAACTATTAAGCTAGAAAGAATAATGTTTTCTTAATTTATTTGCTATTCTTTTCTATTAATGAGTTTTGGTTAATTTCTTTGATGTTCCATCACTTCTTTTCAAGGTGCATGATGCAATATGGAAAAGGGACTGGAGGGAAGAATAAACAGTATCCGTTCATCCACATTTATGAAGTGCCAGCAGGTTAGGATCACAAAGATGAATGATAACTGTCATGGCATTAACAGTCTGGTAGGAGAGATAGGCATGCAAATCAGTAAATTACTATGCTATCGACTAAAGAATACAGAAGACACAGAAACATTCAAAGGAAGGAATGAATAACTATGGTGATGGGGGAGGGCAAAAGCCAAGCTCGTTTTCAAGGTGTTTAGGTAGTCATCCCTATACTAATTGAGGTACTGAAGGTAAAGAGGAAGAAAGATGAAATGGTGTAGTGTGTTATTAATTATTCACATGTTTCTCTCCCTTTACCTGTAGGTTTTAGGCTTCTAGGGAACAGGTCTATGTTTTATTAACAACTCTAGTTTCAGGGCCTGGTTATAGCAGGTGCTCAATAAATCTTTTGCAAAATTGATTATTTCTTCTATCAGTTATTTTAATGTTCTGGATGTAACACCTGGATAGAAAACACCTGCTTTTTTCATGTTTACAGATAACCTAAGTTTCAAAATTAATAAAATACATTACTTCATGTAATAAAAATAGTTCTGAAATGACTTTCACTTGATGACTTTAAAGAATGAAACATAAACATTTACTTAATTCAATGCTAAACTCGAAGCTCAGCAGCTGGAATCGGTACTTATGCAGATAATTAATAATTGTGATGATGTGTTTATAGAACATTAAGAGTGGTCCAGGTACTGAGCTAAACCCTTTACACAGATTATATCATTTGTTTCTGGCAATAATCCTGTAAGGCAGGTATCCTCATTTTACAGATGTGATGGCAATTAGCACTCTATCTGCTGACTGATAAATGCAAAGCACACTATGTATCAGCTCTCCAATTTTACCTCTAAGTTGAAAGACTGTAAGAAGGGAAAATTTCACACATTAAACTTGTAACATCACAGCACTGATGTTACAAATCCTATAGTGTATTTCACTTGTGATATCTAGACAAGTAATGGATGGCATATTAATTAGCTTTGACGAGGCACATCTTATACAGATTATTAGCACTTACTATATTTTCTTATTTTAGTATGATTTTTGGCACCTTTGAACCTTGCTTTATTCGTGTAAAAATAAACTGAACTTGCCCTTGAGTATTTGAATTTTTTATGTATATTTAATATATTTCCATGTCACTACCTGCTGCTTGATAATTAGTTCCTGAAATTCTTACTGAGTTTCAAACAGTGCAATGTAAGATGATTTGTTTTAATGTCAAGTTTCCATTCCAAAGTAAATTTGTAATTTGCTTATTAATTTGCCTCCTTTGTGTATGAGCCATGCCTCATCACTCCCAGAATATGTATTAGACCTGCCTTCACATAAGAGTAGGTAATAAAATATGGACTTTTGGTAAGGCAAAGCAAATCTCTTATCTTTGTAATTCATTCTTCATTTCTTTTTGAAAAAAATCAAGTGATTTCCTTGAGATCTATAAATTACGTTTAGTTAAAGAACAGCAAAGCAGCTTTTTCCTACCTGAATGGCAATCTCTCGAACATCCTAGAATACTATAATGTCAATGATGGAATTTTAAAGTCAACAGCTGGCAAAAAAAAATTTTTAAGTTTCTTCACCTTCAAACAAATGTTCTAGAATTACTAGGAGTTACTTTGGATGAAGGCCCTTCCTATACAGAAGATTCCAGAACTCTTACAGACACAACAGGTTTCAAACTTCTCTTCTATAGAAAGTCTAAGAGTAGAATGATTATCCAAGTGAAATCAAATGCACCAGAAGGGTAGCAAAGAAGGCAGATGCCCTTGAACTTGTCTTGCTCATGAGGAAACAAAATTACCTGTTTCCAAACAAATAATTCAGTAAAATAAAATTAAAAGTGTCATACAGAAGTCAGAACACTTAACTGTGAATCACCTCTTGGATGCTAGGTTCTATTACAAGGGACCCTTTTCAAATGCTGGATGAGCTACAAAAAAAGAATCCTGGGTATTTTACTAAATATTTGTCAAAGACAACAAAAGGGACTCAAGAAAATAGGAGCAATGGCAGACCAAAGGCACTGCACAATTACTGGGTAAAAGTTCATCTTTCAGGAGGAAGTCAAACTGTCATTATTTGCAGATGATATGATAGTGTACATACAAAACCCGATTGGTTCCACCAAAAACTTACTCAACCTAATAAGCAAATTTAGCAAAATAGCTGGGTATAAAGTCAATATCCAGAAATCAAAAGCATTTTTGTATAATGAAACCAATAATGAAACAACAGAAATAGAAGCAAAAAAACAAATCCCATTTACCATAGCAACAAGAAAAATAAAGTACCTAGGAATCAACTTAACTAAGGAGGTAAAAGACCTGTACTCAGAAAACTACAGAACATTGAAGAAAGAAATTAAGGAAGACACAAATAAATGGAAGCATATACCATGTTCGTGGATGGGAAGAATTAACATCATTAAAATGTCCATACTACCCAAAGCAATCTACATATTCAATGTAATCCCAATTAAAATACCAATGACAGACTTCACAGAAATAGAAAAAATACTTCAAAAATTTATATGGAGCCAAAAACGCCCACGAATGGCCATCACAATCTTGAGAAAGAAGAACAAGGTAGGAGGAATCACAATACCGGACTTCAAACAATACTACAAGGCTACTGTCATCAAAACAGCATGGTACTGGCATAATAATAGACATACAGATCAATGGAACAGAATAGAGAGCCCAGAAATTAACCCAGGACTCTGTGGTCAACTAATATTTAACAAAGGGGGAAGGAACATCCAATGGAGTAAAAACAGTCTCTTCAACAAATGGTGTTGGGAGAACTGGACAGCAACATGCAAAAAGATAAAACTAGACCACCAACTTACACCATACACCAAAATAAACTCAAGATGGATAAAGGATTTAAACATAAGCAGTGCCACCATAAAGGTCCTGGAG